>CAIGRQ010183061.1:0-13696 GCA_903798375.1 Fraxinus sp. D2006-0159
CTATTTTATATTAGAATGACTTGGTTATAATTTTTTTATTATGAGGGTATTTTTTGTAGTTTGCTACCTTTGAATAGTCAAAGGTCATTTTGGAAATATGGTTTCAAATTTAGGTTATTTACACATATTTCCCCACCTAGTAGGCATTGAGCAATAGTTTACTGCTTCGCATGTAAAACACCTTTAAGATTCATGTCGTCGGGTCTCGGGTCACCCTTGTAGCCCAGATGAGAACAAAATGGAACCTTGGCTACGGATTTTCGACTCGAATTGAAAACCAATCAAATAAGAATCGGTTCTCCGAGTGAGGCTCCGACGTCGAGATATTGCATTCGAAATCACTCAACAAAGGACAACCAGCGCCAGTTAGGTGGCGGTGATGTTCGAGTGGATTCTATGTCAGCCACAAATTGGAAGCTAGAGCTACTGATAGGATCATGGCTCAAATGACGGTTAATTCACGAGCGTTGGCAGGGACTAAAAATCGACGTCCTTTCGCTATTTTTGCTTGACGCTGTAACCGTCTTGTATGTAGTGGCCAAGTTCTTTTAGAGCATCGATATGTCCCAGGAAGGTGGCTCTTGCACAAAGCACTACATAAGCTCGGAGGTCCTTATCATTCTTTGAGCCACCGTGCTATCATTAAACTGGATAACGATGAAGGAGTAAAGAGCAAATGCGTAAGAGCTCATCATCGCCTTAGCTATTAAAGGCACTTTGTGTTGTCAATACCACCGGGGTTAGAGAAGAAACTCACCAAAGTGTGTAGTAACAATATGAACAAATCGAAATCGAAATCGAAAGCTTGAACACGATATCGTTGTCCTCAAACGATATTGCCCCCTCATGGATTGAAATTAGTGTTTAAAAGGTTTTAACAAATGTTTTGCAGGATTATAATAAGTCTTGTAAAGGATTATCACTTAAACATTTAGTGATATCCGCCAAAACTCAAGAACACAAAAGAGAATTTTGAATATGGATGAATAATCATAATTTGATCTTTGATTTGGAATGATAAAAAATGGATCTCAAGCATTTTTTATTGAACCAGGATCACATATTTATAGCCCTCAAAAGTTGTCCATGGAATGGTGCCAAAACATGATGAAAAGTCACCAAGTTTAAATTGACAACGGCTATAAACGGACAAAAAGAAAAATAAAACTGCCAAAAAATGACCTATGCAACCGCATAGGTTTCTCAAAACTGGGAAATTAAGTCCCTGAATGGGACTATGCGACCGAATAATCCCTTGAACTATGCGGTCGCATAGTTCACGATTTTTGGCTTCAAATTTATTTTTTCATTCATCTTCATTCCCATATCAACATTTATTCACTTTGAACAATATTTCAACAATTTGCTTCTTCGATTTTGCAAACAGTATAATTGAATCTGTGTCAAACAATATTATTGCCAGTTAATATTCAGATTTGTTTCCATTAAATTCAATCTTTTCAAAAGAAATTTTCTTTATCACACCAAAAGTGTAACAAGCATCAACATTCTCGGAATTAAAGATCCGACTCTGACTAGTTTCTGGCTTTCACTGCTAGCATAATCAGAGAAGTTTTGGATAAAACCAACGAATGGAGACCTAACCCATTTAGCATTGGACAATGCTACATATACAACATTGGTTGACAACATTCTACTTGACACCATCATATCCATCGATTTTAAAAAAACTATTTTTTTGCAACACGTGGTTGTCAACCAATCCAATATTGTACACTTATATTTATTCTTTAGCCTTTGCATCAGTTCAATAAAAAACCAGCCCTTTAGATTCAAACACTAAGAAAATGTTTATAGAAATAAATGCCCAGAAACCAAATTATAAAAAATTCATTTTTTCATTTAAAACTGAAAATCTGACATATGTTATCAAAATGTTGGAGGAATCTGCAAGGCATTCGATGGTAGAATTAAGTTTGTACAAAACAGAAAGGACAAGATCATCTAGCAAGGCATCGAAAAAATTACGCTTTCCTGGAATTTAAACCTTACATAGGAATATTAAAAAAAAATCAAACTTTTGTGGCCCTTATTAAAGAGAGAAGAAAGAAAGACTATTTTGCCCTCTATATTTTTTTTCATTTTCTTTCTATTTATTGGGACTTAACAACGGAACTGATGGAACATGACGACATGTTATATTCCGTACTAATAGTTTCAAACATGAACCTTTTATACTAATTCCAATCAATCGTGCTACTTGTACGGGAGGAGGGGTGGTTTGTTGACAACCTCTCACACGGGGTGGGTGGATGGGTATTTTTTTTTTTTTTGGAATAATCTGCTTGTACACCTTTGGATTACAACAATAGGTAACAACAATACGTGGACGGGCGAGATGCAATGGGCTGGATGGCTGAGATGCAAAAAGGAATGAAAGTGCAGGAAAGTGGGAAATGAGAGAAATAGGTCGTAAAACAACTCGTAAAAACTCAAAAAAAAAAAATCAACGAAATGGAGTAACCCTATTTTTCAGCCCAAATCCCAGCGACTTTAGTTTGAATCGTGTATTTCTTACATGTTGCACTCATTTTAAAAAAAAAAAACTCCAAAATTCAACCCCTAATATATCCGACAACTTCAACGATTGCACCCTAATTTTTTCGCCAATCCGACCGAAATCACCGGTGATGAGTTTGATTCATGCAATTTTTACCTCGATTTACGCATTTAGGGTCCGAGACCACTCCGTCTTACTCAACCTCCCTAAGAAGCTTATTACCCAACATTGCCCAGGTATCCCCAATTTGTGACTTGATTTTTTAATTGTTATTGTTTAGGGCCATATTCTGAAATGTTTAGAATCTGTGCAGACCTCTACCTCTATAACATTAGGATTTTTGAATTCATTTATTTCATAGGTCGGTGTCTGAATGTTATATGTGCGAATGAAATTTTCAACAATGAACAGCTGCTTCAATCCATTTTAAATTATGTTGAAATCAATATGTTGTTGTAAATCTAAAATTGTTATGCTAAAAGTGTCTGCTAATTTTTTCGTAGGAGAATAGATGATGGAAGACACGGAAAATGATTCTTTGGTAGAATCTGAAAATGTCAACGCGGGATACAATATGAATGTAGTTGTTGTGCCGGAGGTAGGTATGAAGTTCAAGGATGTACATGAGGTCTTTAATTATTACAAATAATATGCTTACAACATAGGTTTTCCGGTGAGGAAAATGAATTTGAGAAAGAATGATGATGGAGTTGTGCGATATGTGACTTTCACATGTAGTCGTATAGGTCAAAGAAGCGGTAGCACAAGCAGCTCATTGAAGTCGCAACCAACAATTCAGATAGGTTGCAAAGCCAGGATCTCCGCATCTTCAAATAATCATGGTTACTAGAGAATTAATCCGGTACACCTCGACCACAATCACAAAATAAGTCCAACGAAGTCAAGATTATATCGATGCAATCGAGAATTGAGTACAAATGTGAAATGGGAGCTTGAAGTGAATGACACTGCTAGAATTCCATTGCACAAAAGTTTCAATTATACAATTGTTGAAGTGGGTGGATGTGAAAATGACATGCGTGGAAAATGATTGTCGAAACTACATTGAACAAGTTAGGCGATTAAGCCTTGGGGAGGGTGATGCAGCAGTAATACAGTCTTATTTTTCAAATATGCAAGCACGGTGTGTTGGATTTTACTTCTGTATGGATTTGGACGACGAATCGCAATTAAGAAATGTATTTTGGGCAGATAATCGATGTAGAAAAGCATATAAGGAGTTCAAGGACGTTGTCACGTTTGATACCAATTACCTAACTAACAGATATGGCATGCCTTTCGCACCTTTTGTTAGCGTCAGTTACCACGGACAATCAACACTCCTAGGTTGTGGGTTGGTCTCGAATGAGAATACGGATACATTTGTCTGGCTTTTCAGGACATAGCTTAAGTGTATGCACAGTCAAGCTCCGTATGAAATTATTACTGATCAAGACAAGGCAATGCAAAATGCCATTCAGATAGTTTTTTCAAATACAAAGTATAGATGGTGCTTGTGGCACATTTTGAAGAAGCTGCCCAAAAAATTATGATACTATGTCGATAAGGGTTCAATATTTTCAGTAATACATGTATTGGTGTATGATTCTCAAACTGTTGAAGAATTTGGAGATCGATGATCACAACATTTGAGTTTCATGATAACGAATGGTTGTCGGGATTGTATGAAAACTGAGGTCGTTGGATTCCTTGATTTTTAAAAACAACTTTATGGGTTGGGATGTCAACAACATAACGGAGTGAAAGCATGAACACTTTTTTTGATGGGTATGTGCACTCGAAGACATCTTTGAAGCAGTTTGTTGAACATTATGAGCGAGCATTGAGGAACAAGGTGGATAAGGAGTTCCAGACTGATTTCAAGTCGTTCTCTCAAATGATCCCATGTGCAACAACATATGAAATGGAAAAGCAATTTCAGGCAGTGTAAACAATTTTAAAATTCAAAAAAGTTCAAGCCGAGTTTACGGGTAAGGTTTATTGTGACCTTGTATTTGCTTCGGAGGGATGTTTTGGGACGACTTATGAGGTAAGGGAAGATGTTGTTTGTGTCGATCGACATAAGAAGAAATTATTTTTTGTCTCTTTCCATAGGGATAAATGTGAAGTTGTTTGCAGCTTTCACTTGTTTGAGTTTCAGGAATCATTTGCAGACATGCAATCGCATTACTGATCCATAACGATGTCACCATACTGTCGGATCGGTATATACTGCATAGGTGGAGGAGGGATGTCAGTCGACCATACACGAGGATAGCAATAAAATACGACAAGGTTGGGCAATACTCCGAGACAGTTAAGGTACAACAATATGTTTAAAGCTTTCACCCAGGTGGCAGACCTTGTGACAGATGATGAAGGTCGAACCCAAGTAATTATGGAATGGATACAATTTCATGCTAAAGAGCTTTCGATGTCAAAATAGAGTAGTAAAAGTAATATCTATAGTCAGCATACTATTCAGTTGAGATCTTATGTACTAGTTCACAAAATACATGCAACATGAGCATACGAGATCCTAAATTGACAAAGAGAAAGGGCGTGCCCAAAAAACTTCGAAGGAAGAGCCCTTTGGAGTCAAATTTGAAGAAGACGAAGGTATGTTGAGTATTTTTCCTCTAAACTTAAACACAATACTAAAAATATTTCTCATTCATTTTAGATGTACATGCAAGCACCTTCAACAGGCAAAGGGAAGCAACCTATAGTAATGCATAACAGTATACCAAAGGGTGCAACTGATGTTGATACATCTCAACGAGAACAATCTTCCACGTGTTCACCATTCGCCTATTCACAACGCTTGATGGTTAGTATATTTATTGGAAAAATCTGATTTGTGCTTTTCAAATTACTTCATTGTTGACGTTTTTATTTATGATAGGGTCACGAGGAAAATCATTTGTTTACACAACCCTATCCGTCATCTAGTTTGATCCATCCGTTGTCACCGTAATTTATATTCAATTCCCAAGGTAACAACATTTATAAAAACGTAAATTTCTACACCATAATGTCGTGTTCACTTTATTCAA
This sequence comes from Fraxinus sp. D2006-0159, assembly GCA_903798375.1. Classification (NCBI taxonomy): domain Eukaryota; kingdom Viridiplantae; phylum Streptophyta; class Magnoliopsida; order Lamiales; family Oleaceae; genus Fraxinus; species Fraxinus sp. D2006-0159. The sequence continues at coordinate 5,578 of CAIGRQ010183061.1, forward strand.
TTTCATGTTATGTGTTAGGTCATGCTATTCAATACTACAATCAACATTTACCACATCAAGGAGGCATGGGATTATGACGGGAGAAAGTCAGTGGAGGGATGTTTTTAAAGAATTAAGTATGGTTGATGTAATGCCAGTATTAAATATTCTCAAGTAGTTTTATAAGATTTAAGTGTATCTATGATTACTATGATGGGGATGTTCCATGTTGCAAATGGCATTTGATTTCAAATCCTAAGTTGATAAATGTATTTAGTTGATCAAGTACTCTTTTCAGCATATAGTCCTTAAGTAGCTTCAGTTCCTTTATTTCTGGCTGATTTTTCCTTTTTAATTTCTCTACATATTCATTCTGTAGTTTTTAATTTCTCTAACTGAAGAAGTCCCAAGCTACTCCAAGTTTTTAATTGAGTAACTTCGAGTCGTTTTGAAGGCTGATTAGTTTCCACACCTGTTACAAGCAGCATATACAATTGCCAAACAATCCGAGCACAAAACTAAACAAAGTAATATGAAAATGGAAGATGCTAATACAACAAAAGTTGTTGCTATTGTAGGGTACTACAGTCAGGCTGCTAATACACAGAGATGCATGCTGCAAAGACATCAAAATAAGAACTACAAATTCCAGGTAGCATGCTAACAGGACCTGACTACCATATACCTATTATGACAAAATCAAAATGTTTCAATTTTGTAGTTACACATTGAAACAGATAGAAACTAATCAACATACTAACCAACCTATACTAATCAACCCGTCTCCTTCCGTTCATGTTACCAATCAACAATTTACTTCTTCTTGCAGATTGTCACAATCAGAGATACATGGATTTCTTCTTCGTCTTTCAACCGGACTTCAGATTCGAACATGCGGGATATATTGTCGATTTCAGTACGGCTAACGTCACCTGATTCTCCGCTTGATTCTCCAATGTCACACCACTCCCAAAATCCACACTTGTGACTGCAACATTTGAGAAATTTTCCTTTGTTTGGAGGTATCTCTTTCAACCTCAAAACACTTTTGAAAACCGTTCTTGCACGCCGAGTATCGGTATTTTGTCGGGCATTCGACAAAGAAATGTCCTTTACGCTTGCAACTATCTCGAATTTTTTCCATCCATTCGACTATTGGAATCTAGCAAAAATCGAAACCAAAAATTCAATTGAAATTTTGTAATTATGGTCATTCTTTCACAAATTTTGTAACCAAAAAAAAAAAATGAAATCGGTTCCCTTCCTCATTTGTCAAAATGATAACTATAACAAATGGCAAAACTTTCAAAAAATCCAAATATTTCATACCTTACACAAGACGGTGATGCGTCCGGTTACTGTGAAGACAAGTCCAGATTTTATGGAGAACGTTGGAGGGGAGTCGGTGGCCAAACGAAAATGGGGAGGGGAGTGAAAGAGAGTAGGGTAGGTGTTTGATTTTGAGAAAAATGGGAGAGAACTAAGAAGAATCTTGATTATCTAAGGTGTGTTTGAGCCATATTATTTTGGAAGAATATATTTTGGAATAGTAGATTGATAGAGAATGTGGTTAAAAAAAGTTATTGATGTGATGGAAAATATTATTTTATTGAAGAACTTGTGATTGAAAATGAGTAGAAAAATAAAAATGAAAAATTTATTGTGTACAGAGGCCTAATGTGATATTTCGAGCATTCGAAAGTGGTGGCAGCTTACAGGACGTCGGACTGCTTCGACGAATTTTCAGACGGGCCGGATCAACGATGACGAGCAAAAAAAAAGGGAGAGATGAGTGAAAGGGGAGGGTTTCATTTTTGGGGGAATTGGGGAAAAAAGTGAGGTTTATTTTTTTCTTTTTTGGGGGGTAGTGGGGGAAATGAACAAGAGGATTTATCATTCCTTTTCCTTTAATCTTTCCTTTTTTTTTTTTGTTAACAACAGTTGTAACGTCACTTTGTCAACAACCGTTGTCAACAACCGTTGTACATCTAGTGTGGTCGTTTTTTTTTTTAATCACAGTGGGCCCACTACTATGAGAGGTTGTCAACCTCTTCGGTCAACCCTTGTTGTACAAATGGCATTGCTGAATTCCCATAGGAGTTTTGGGTTATGCGCTAATTATCTTATCTATAAATATATACATAGAAGGTAAAGGGGGTAAAAGAGTACCCTTAATAAACTATGGACATCGTTGCACGTCAGCTAATATAAAGAAGGGAGTAGAGACCACAAAGAATAAGCCCTGTTTGGTGCACATTATTTCCAAAAAAATGTAATTTTTTTTGTTGATGTGATGAGTAATATGTGGTTGAAAAAAAAAAGAAAAGTTAATGATATGATGAAAAATATTATTTTATTAAAGAATGTGTGGTTGAAAATAAGTAGAAGAATGAAAATGAAAATGAAAAAAATAATGTGAATCAAATAGGAGCTAAAGCATGAAATTACAGAATTAAACTATGCACTATATTGTAACAAAAGTAAAACGTTAGGACCGTTTACGCCAAATTTCTTAATATATTATTCTTCCAACACTTCACCGAACCACCAGGTCTTTCCCCAACTGGGTGGCTGATTGTGGAAGAACACAATGGCCACCAACGATTCGCCGCCGCGCACCACCGTTGATTTCATCAGCACAGGCACTACAGTCTCTAAAGACTTCCCCTCAGAGTCTCTGAAATTAGTCACTCTGTTTTACAACGCTACTGGGGTCTTTCACACAATTAAACCTGAACATAATATTAAGGATTCTTTCTCTAACCTTATTGGTGGAGTTCTTAAGGTTATTACAATCGAACGGGGGAAAATCTCTTGCCTCCTCACCGTCAAACCTCCTACACTGGTACCGTTTTTGCTGCTTTCTTTGTGTAGTATCTTCTATTTTTTAATTGCTTTGATGAAGATTTGGAATTTTTGTCTAACGATCTAACTGAATCCCACATCGTTCTTGAAAGGCCTGCCTCGTGGGTTATAAACACGGAACACCCTCCCGTAATTCAGTTTTTTAAGTGTGAGTTATTGTTGCGTTTTTATTTGAAAGGTTTAATGAGTTTTCAAGAAAATCCAAGAAAACGAAATGGGAACTTCAAGATTTTTTCCTAGTAGAGTGGTTTATAAAAGATATGTAATTTCTTGTGCATGTATGTGTATTTTGTCTGTAGAAAGATGTGACGTTTTCATATGTTCACGAAATAGTTCAAAAATGGCGAAAACATGTTTGTTTCAACACATCTTTTTTATGTGATTTTGACTGTTCTTAGCTTTTTGAAATTAATTCTAGTAATAATTTGATTAATTTGACATGACAGCATGCTTGGCTTAGGTTAGCTTAAAAGAAAAAAGAAGCCAAAAGCTAAAAAAAAAAAATTTGACTTCTTTATGGCTTATTTTGGCAGTATCAATAGTGATACTGCGGAAGTAAGCCAGCGTCTTAGAAGAAGCAAGGCCAAACATGCACTTGGAGCACTTATGGATAGGGCTGGACAAAATTTTCGAACCGAATCGGACCAAACCAGATCTGAATTGAGTGATTTTTCTTAAGTTAAATACCCCGAACAGGTATCTGAATTGAGAACCGACAGGTTTTGTTCGGTTCTAGATCAAGAACCAAATAAAAATCGAATCTCCCAAATTTTTTTAATTTTTTTTTATCTTAAAAATAAGTCAAATTATTTTATTTTTTAAAATAAATTGCTAACTAATTAATTTAGTCTAAACTCGAAATATGATTTTACCATTTTAATTTCTAGCCAAGCTCAACTTAATCAAATTGACTTAAGTTTTACCCAAATCTCTTATTCTACCGTAGTATCGTTTTTACCGTTCTATTATTGTAAATTAACCATCAACCTGATCCTGTAATTTTAACGGTCAAATCTATGAAGAACACAATAAAGAGAGATGCAAAAGATATAATGGGATTGAACTACGTTATTTTGTAAGAGTTAAGATTGAATGTCATAATCAAATTAATGTAGCGTTGTTGCAATATAAACAAAATTAATTATTGTACGGAACCGAATAGAACCGAACCGAACCGAACCGAATGGAACCGAACCCGATCGGTTCAATAATTAAATTTAGACCTGACGGTTCCATTTATTAAATGCCCGTAAATTTCGGGTTTGGACGATGCCTAACCCTACTTGTAGACAAACTTCTAAACATGTTTGAATTAGTTCCTCTTTCTTACTTTTCATGGAAAAAAAGGTACTCATCTAGTAATGCTTACCTCACTGTAAAAATAAGTAACTTTATTGTTTCTAACTTTGACAAATAACTAAAGTTATTTAATTTGAAAAGCTTACTGGTTGACTTGCACGTATACCTTTTAAGCTTAGATGAACATGGTGTTAATGGCGTATTTCAGTTACTGGATTAAATTGCATATGTAGAATGGTTATGGCGGAATGCATGGAGGAGCAGTTGGGGCTGTGGCTGAGAGGTTGGCAATTGCTTGTGCTAGAACAGTTGTAGGAAAAGATAAGAATCTCTTCCTTGGAGAATTGAGCATATCTTATCTCTCTGCGGCTCCACATAATGTGAGTCTTTTGGGCTTTGTAATCTTCATTTTATTTTTGGTACAACACCTAACTGATGTTCTTATTGCATATAAACCTAACTGATGTTCTTATTGCATATAGTGTATGCTGTGACTAGTTATTGCTTGTTACTTTATATGCATCCTGTTGGGCAATCACATATGTAATAGGCCACTCTAATATTCCAATCAAATATAAAGCATATAAGGTCTGATTTGATGATGCTTAGAATTAAATTACTCTTTTACTTATCAAAAAAAAAGCATACAAGGTTAAAAGGGGTTGGGGGTTCATGTGATACAAGACAGAGAGGTGCGTAAGAAAAACCTTGTAACCTCCTCCATCAATATAGAGAATATCTGCAATGTTGAGCGGACATTGAGGGTGAACCTACTTTAACTTTGTGTATTTGCTTCAAATCTTTCTGATTTTGTTTTGATTATTGCTGCAATTGGAAATTGGACAAGGGTTTAATCCCTAACAAAACTTATTTCCATTGCGACATGATGTGTTGTGTTTGTGATGACTTTCTGAAGGTTTTTTAAGCTCTTCTCTTAGGGGCGAGCTGTGACTGCATCAGTCCATTTTATCAATTATTGAGGGAAAAGTGTTACTTTACATTCTTTTTGCGGCTTCGTTCTTTCCTCGAAGCTCCCAAAGCACTCTGTAGTTTTATGATAGTAAAAAATCATTCTTCCCTTGTAAGTTTGTGTTTTGCGAATCCTTATTTAACTTATCCTGTGGTAACCTATCAAAAGAGAATAAATTTCTGTGTATGACATGAAGTCCAACGGATAAAGGCTGTGAGCGGATGGTTGAAAATTTAATCCTTAATGGCTTGACTGGAAAGCCATTTGTACTTGTAACATTTCCTGATTATATGCCCGTGTAAAAAAAAGATAAAAGAAAAAAGAAAAAAAAACTGAGAATTTGTCATTCGTAACCTCTTCCTTCCAAATATTTTTTGACTCCACTTATGTTTTTCATAACCGGTCTCAAACCGGAGAGAAGGAACTTTGTGAAATTATTATGACATGAATAATATTTTATCCGAACAATGCTTAGTTTTTGTTGTTGTTTTCCATTACAGACTGAAGTAATTGTTGATGGGTCTGTGGTAAGGAGTGGGAGGAACTTGACAGTAGTTGCAGTTGAGTTTAGACACAAGGAATCAGGGCTACTGGCATTCATAGCACGTGCTACATTCTATAATATGGCCATTGCACGTTTGTGATCCAATACTCAGTTCAAACATCAAAGATACAGACATCTTGGTATGTATTGTTTATTAACATGTTTACTTTATAATTTATTCCTATGTATTATGTTGCTGAAAAACTGTTCCTGGTATTTCTTATTAGGGAAGAGGAAAAGGTGAATGAAAATGGCAACAAAAATCAAGTTAAAGAAATTGGAACTTTATGTAGGATAGTTTTGAGGCACATTAATCATAGTTCTAACTAGGGTTTAAATGAGCTCAATTCAAACGGGATATCTTTTACCTTAGTCCTTTCCATTTGGTTAAAATTTAGCATAACACAATGTAAATTAAATGAGCTACTGAATTCCGGCCTGCATTCAAATGGATGAAATCTCACTGAAGCTCAGTACTGACAATTGGAATTTTAAAAATTTGTAAATCATTTATAATAGCTAACTGGATTCAACACTCTAATACTACAGAATAGAGAATTAAATTTGTTACAGTATGGCTGTAAACATAAGAACTTGTCAGGATTATGTCAATGCCAGAGGTCCACATTGAGTTGGATTTTTGGGGTCAGAATAGAAGGATCATAAGATTTATATTGGGTTTTTTTTACAAGGATTGCTGACTGCTAAGAATCTAATTAATCACTGCATATGATGACTTGTGAAGATCATAATTAATCTAACTTGAAGGATACTTGAACAACTCGTCATGAATATCATTTTCTGGTGGTATTGTCATGCACATTTATTAGCTTATTGTAGAATCAGCCTGCATTATTATCATTTTATCTATTTTCTCCTTGCTGCATTGCACCCTGGGTGGCGGTGTGCGCATATGGGCTTAGGTTCGAACTTACAATTGGTGTAGGTCCTCCCCTCTTCTATGTATTTGGGTGCTTCTTGGGCCTAAACTAAATACTATAAAGTATTCAAAGTTCTTTTCATTTTCCGAAGTGGGAAAACAGCATATTTTTCATCATTTCTTTTTTTTTTTTCCAAGTTCAATGGTCTTGCCTTTTCTCATTCATCAAAAATGGTATTGAATAAGTAAATATACTACCACCATCTCCTCATGGAGGCAATCACATTCGACCTTGACACCACCAAAATTGGCGTGGGGGACCTACTCAAGTTTTGTTTCTTGGCCATTTCTCAACTTAAAACCATTTTCCTCCAGATAGCGTTTAATCGATTAAGTATACAGCGAGCAAATGAAATTGGCAGTGAGTCATTTTGAAGAAAAGTTGGACATCATGGCACCTCTCTTTGCTTTCACAATTCAGCTGGAATATACTTTTTTTGTAGTATAGATTGAATAATGTGTCGGTTGAATCTTGAACCTTGAGACCACAAATACAATCCCATGAGACATGTCCAGATGATCTCAGTACTGAACTTCTGAAATAAAACTAATACGTTATGAAACAGGAGCATTTATCACTTATTACAATGAACTTTAATTAACTTCCATAAATATTTGGACTTCATTCTACTCAACAGACACGAGCTCTCCTTTCTATTTCAAATTTACCAAATTACATTCAAAATTCTATATGGATCTATTTATATCTTTGCATCTTTGGAGATGCAGAATCCATTTGGAATCAGAATATATTCCAACCCAGAACTGTGCATTCTGTAATTTTTGTGTGATTGCGATACATAAATGCATGGCAGAAACGCACTTCCAATTGAATCAATGTCTCCAATTTTCTTTAATTTTTCTATTATAGAGCTTTGTGGCTTGCAAGCTTGTTCTTTCTTTTGTATAAAGAATGTGTCTTCCTGAATATTTATCTGTGAACCGGTATACAGCTCAGTTCATAAAACCTTTGAAGCAACCATGGAAAAGAAACAGTGCAAACTACAGGCAAGAAAATGGAGTGTTTCCTCAACTTGTTAAAGCAACCGTCAATTATTATAGTTGCTTTAAATTTGATGCATCAAGAAAGATATATAGAATAAGCGTATGTGTTACTTGCAAAGGATGTTCTGTAATGATCATTTTAATGGTAATTTTAAGAGACTTGATTATTTTGCGAAATGTTATCAAGAGACGTGCTTATTTTATGAAAATTTCTTTGTGAAAGTTGACACGCAGGGATATCTACCCAGTTTATTTTGTTACTCTTTTTTCCATTAGACTTCTGAGTTATACGAGGTCCCATTGTATTCCCAAACTTCGTATCAGTTGCTTTTGGTGCACTATGTGGAGTGTGTCATTATTTAGAAGTATAGAGTCAATAATAGTTTCAGGTAATCCCGGATGTCAGTCTTACCTTGAATGTGTAGTGGCAATGCTTAACTTGAGTTGTGGATTTATTGTGGCAAAGCTTGGCCCTGTTTCACGGGGTGCCTTTCTTCTTGGCTAAGAAAGGGACACC
>CAIGRQ010183074.1:0-13220 GCA_903798375.1 Fraxinus sp. D2006-0159
TATAAACGTTGTTTGAGGTTCAACTTTCTTATCAGACTTTTAGTCATGCACAATTGTTCTAACTTCAAAAATTATAATCCACTTTGAATAGTTACCTTCTAAAGAATTTACAATATTACCTTGAAAATTTCGATTTTAGGTTTTAATTATTTTGTACAATTGAAGATACATGGAAAAGTTTGCTTTTGAATTTGAAAATTTACCATAATACCTTGAAAATTTCGATTTTGCTTTTGAATTTGAATTTTTGGAGGAAAATATTTGTGATTTGTAATTGGCATTTTGTGAGGGAAAGGTTCCAATGATTTGGGGATTTGTTTCCCGTATTTAAGGGTGTGTTTGAGAAATATTATTTTGGAAGAATATATTTTCGAATAGTAGATTGATAGAGAATGTGTGGTTGAAAAAGAAGAAAAAATTATTGATGTAATTGAAAATATTATTTTATTGAAGAATTAGTCATGCACAATTGTTCTAACTTCAAAAATTATAATCCACTTTGAATAGTTACCTTCTAAAGAATTTACCATATTACCTTGAAAATTTCGATTTTAGGTTTTAATTATTTTGTACAATTGAAGATACATGGAAAAGTTTGCTTTTGAATTTGAAAATTTACCATAATACCTTGAAAATTTCGATTTTGTTTTTGAATTTGAATTTTTGGAGGAAAATATTTGTGATTTGTAATTGGCATTTTGTAAGGGAAAGGTTCCAATGATTTGGGGATTTGTTTCCCGTATTTAAAGGTGTGTTTGAGCAACATTAGTTTGGAAGAATATATTTTCGAATAATAGATTGATAGTGAATGTATGGTTGAAAAAGAATGAAAAGTTATTGATGTGATAGAAAATATTATTTTATTGAAGAATGTGTGGTTGAAAATTAATAGAAGAATGAGAATGAGAATTTTAATGTGTACCAAACATGAGCAATGTGCAGTTTTGAGCATCATTAATATATTAATGGAACAATTCACAAATATTTTCAACTACACTTTTAAACTACTTTTTAATCGAAATATTCCTTTTATTTTAATTTTTCATAACAAAGTGTATTACATTATATTGTATTATGATACACATAATTTCACTTTACAACCGTTAATACCTTGTAACATATATTGTTACATCATCACCATTGCCACCGCTCAATGCCAACACAAGCTATCACAAACCAACACCAAATCTGAGAATAGATCTAAAATTAGAAAAGAGAAGATCTATACCAACCATTGCCAACGTCACCGTCACCACAAAATCATCATCACCATCATTAACACGACCTTGTCTTGCTAGCATCACAAACCACCAAAACTACCGTCACATATGCAATGCCACCTTATGCATAAATAAGCCATTCTACTTGGACAACTATGATTTGGTAAAACTTTTGTAAAATAATAATGTTGAGATCGAGTGAAATTTATTATTTTAGAGGAGTTATTATTTATCAATAAATAAATAATTTAAATCTTTAAGTATTTACATGAAATTATTTCTAGTCAATACTACGAAAATGTATTGTGATAGATTTTGAACAAGTTTTGAATTATTTTAGTGAAAATAACATGATTGTTTAATAATATACTGACAAAAAAATTATTCAGAGAGTCCTAAGTAAGCCTATTGAGGATGAATTTGATTTAGATGATTGCTATATTTTACCAATTATTTCTAGAAGAAGCCTTTCTTAACCTTAATTAATTTCGCTACAAAAATGAAAAAAATAAAAAAATAAATCCAAATGTGACATATATTGCAAAAAAATAGGGATAAATAATGTTGAGTTGGTTTTGAGTAAAAAGCAAAAGCAACTAGCTTTAATTCATATTTTAAGAAAAATGAATTGGAAGATTTGACAAAAGTTCATTAATATATTTTACGTATTTAACCAATTATATTTTATATTTTTATATCGACTAAGAAATGATTCCCCCTCCCTCTCTCTAATGCCATTGGTTGGTTATGTACCTTTTCCCCATGCCTTGAACATTTATTTTTGTCCATTTTTCATGCCTTTTACCTATCTACCTAAGACCTACTCGTACCTTGTTGCCATATATGTTGGGCTTTCTCGGGTTTCCCTTTTACTTTCTTTGATGAACTTCTTGGTTTTTTCAAGAAAATGTGTAGAAGTCTTCTTCGAGTGGTACCGTTGTTTTGTAAAAGTTTTGCAATGTATTAGCATTTTCTCCTTTTTGACCTTCGATGTTTACGTAATTTATATACGACTCAAAAACTCGTTTTTACACGCTTTTCTTGCCTTACTAAAAAATGGTCTAATTGGAGATATTCGACTAAATTGTATAATCGTGTTAATGTTGTTTTTTATCCCAACTGTGATTGCTTCAAAGATCACTAGTTTATGCCGCAACTTCCTTTGGGACACTAATGAACCGTTGGTTGCTTGCAGTAATGTTTTTTTGCCAAAACATGAGGGTGGACTTGGATTGAGAGACATAAAATGCTGGAATTCAACATTATTTTTCAAAATCCCTTTGGAATATTCATAGTAACAAAGACACGCTATGGATAAATCAAATTTACCTCCGTGGAGCTAGTATTTGGGAGTGTATGGCAACGAAAGATCATTCTCCTTTGATCAAGAAGTTGTTGGACATTCGAAATCAGCTTAGAGGGTCGGGACTCATTGACCATGCTGTTGTTGATAGGTTGTCCAACTAGACAACTTTCGGTTGATTTTGCATAGGCAGCACATATCAATTTTTTAGGTCAAAGGGGGTGAAAAGGTGCTGGGCGAGGGAGATTTGGAGACTTTACATCACTCCAAAACACTCTTTCATGTTGTGGTTGGCTGTGCAATCTAAGCTTCTTACTAAGGATAAATTGATGCATTTAAACATCAATAGAATGTGTCTTTTGTGGTTCACACCTTGAAACATGGTAGCACTTACTTTTTTAATGTGTTTTGACTTCGAGCATCTGAGGACATATCAAAGGTTTGTTGGGGATGAAGAGGTCAATGACGGCGATACTTAGTACATTGAAGTGGATGAAAAAAGAAGCAAGAGGCACATCGACAAACTAAAGCCAAAAAAATCGCACTTGCTTGCACGGTCTACCAAATTTGGATGGCGCGGAATTGAATGATTTTTGAGGATCTCAAACCATGTATTGATAGCATTGTGAGACAGATTAAAATACATGTTGATGCTACCAAAAATCGTACTTGATAATTCCGAGCTTGACGACTGAGAATGAGCACGAACGAGGTCTTCCGATACCTGTAATAAAGGCGTCGAGATGTGTTCTCGTTGCCCCTCCGATGCTTAAGTCAGAGAGAGAATATAGAGAAAAGATATATGCTGAAAAATATATGTCAAAACGTACCTTGACAATGGTTGAGAATGATGTATTTATAGAGGTAGGTGGTTGACTCCTAGTAGGACTACAACGTTAAGACCCATAGGAGTTCTAGTGCAATTGGAAAGTTGTAGTTTAGTTAATCTGATGTTCTTTAGGTGATTGTGTAGTGGTAGGACTCTAATCGTAGAATTCATTCAAGATGGAATAGCATGTGACCAGTGAGATCCCATCCTCGGGTACAAGGGTCTTGCCATTTGACATAGCTCCTCGGGGTACTTATGACCCCGAGGAGCATATCCCGAGGAAGACGTAACGTTTGGGGGAAAATAAGGGGGTTAATGCTCGAGTGCTCGGCTCGAACCCACAATTTGGTGTGTCACATGTGTACAAAATTATGTACTTTTTGTATCCTAATGTTTTGTTTATTTTGAGTCTCTAATATTGGATCGATAGATTTTTGTCGTTTGTACATCTTTAGATCCTTCGATTTGTCCAAGTATGCCCAGTGTACTTGTAAATGAATTTTGATCAATAAAATTTATATTTTACCGATAAAAAAAGAACTATTCCCGACTTCTCAACGGATCAAACAATTTTGTGTGAGTTAAATTGGTAGATTGTTGATATGTCGAAGGATGCGTCTTTATATTCTATTAATGCCTCTTTTTAATTTAAAATTATAATTGATAATATAATTTGTTCAAATAATTAATATATAATTTTTGAACACCGATTAATGTATAATATTATAAAAATGAAATTAGGATTTCAAGAGTATTGGTCTTTATTAAACTTTTTAGAGTATTCCCATGGCATTTTTTGCTTTTCAAAAGTTATCTTCAAATCAATTGTAGGGCCATGTTTGACTCACATTTTTCTTCCTTAAAAATGAAAAATATGATCGTTATTCAGCACATCAAACCATCAATTTTGAATTTCTATCTCTTGTGTTGAGTCCAATAACGACTATATTTTTCATTTTCATTCTAGAAAAAGTTGGTTTAAACGGGTCTAGGTCTAAAACAAGATAAAGATACCAAATGGTACCATTTCCAAGTTAATACTTTAAACGACATCGTCGTACCTCGAAAAATGTGACCGTTGGCCCTCCCCTTTTAAAATCCGTAATTGTCCTTCCCCTTCCTGCGGCAGTTCCTCCAATTATTACAATAATCATGCTACACAGAATTTTTGACACTTAACCAATTTGATTGTGTAAATCGCGTTTATTATAAGCATCCAAACAGAAGGGGTGAGGACCCCCAGCTCGGCACTCAGTGCTCTGTGCCGAGGATTTGTCCGTTTTCTCTTTTTTCCTATTAAGCATCATCATTTCTTGCTCCTCTGCCTTTAATATTTTTTCCGAAACAGAAGAAAAATTCTCGATATTTATCTACAGAATACATGTATTGTATTTATATGTATATATCGCCATCTTCCAAGTGCTAGCAAGAACTATACATATGTGTAGTTGTTTACATATATAATCGTGGGTCTCTGTGTGAATCCCTTAAAAATCATTTTGATTCAAGCATTAAAAACTGAAGTAGAAGAAAGAGGAAATTTGTATGTGTGAAAATGGGGTGTGCACAATCAAGAATAGACAATGAAGAATCAGTTTTAAGATGCAAAGAAAGAAGGAATCTGATGAAAGAGGCTGTTTCTGTAAGAAATGCATTTGCTTCCGCTCAGTCTGGCTACGCCGTATTCCTCAAAAACACCGGCGCTGCCTTGAGCGATTACGGTGCCGACGAGGTGCCGCCGCCTCCACCAGCTATGGCGGTGGGCCCCGGAGGCCCAGCTGTTACGGAGCGACCCCAGCCTCCGCCTCCGCCGCCGCCTTCTATGGTGGAGTCTAGTCTGCCTCCTCCTCCTCCGCCACTCCCGAGCTTTTCCCCTCTCCCGCCAATTCAGCGTTCCATGACTATGCCTGCTGCGCTCTCTTACTCGGAGAAAATGAAGAGAAAAATGAAGGGTATTGCTATTGATGGGAGTGATGAAGAAGAGGAGGAAGAAGAAGAGAAAGAAGGGCTTAATAGGAGGAAAAAAGGGGTTGAAGAGGTGGGCCCCGAAACCCCGATAAGAACCCCTAATCCGCCCCCGCTACCGGACCTTAATGGCGTGGCATGGGATTATTTTTTCATAGGGGACAATATGCCCGGTCAGTCATTAGACGAGGTGGAAGAAGAAGACGACGAGGAGCATTATATAGAAGGACAAAAGGGCAATGAAAATGGGAATTTGGAGAATGTAGATAACAATAACATGGAGTTCAAGACGCCGGAGAAAAATGTGGGATTTTCGGGAGCTGAGGAGTTTAAGACGCCTGAGGAGATGCCGGTGAATGAGGGAAAGGAGAAGCAATTCGTGCATTCGAACACAGCGCCACATGGGATGAGTAGAGGGATTAGTGGTGGGAACATGGTACGAAATAGAAATAGTGTCGATTTGTCAAAGATTTTGGGTGTGATTGATGATCATTTCCTTAAGGCTTCCCAAAGTGCACAAGAGGTGTCGATGATGCTGGAGGCCACCCGGTTGCATTACCATTCTAATTTTGCGGATAATCGAGGTGACAATATCATTTTACCGTTTTGGCAGAGAACAATAGCTTTTTGATCGAGTTCTTGTGTGATATGTGTTGTCCATGTGTTTTGTCTAAATGCGCCTAACATTTAAGATTTTTGATTAGTTGTAAATGTGGTTCTTCGTTTGAAATTGAATTTGCATTTACAGGAGGGGTTGACATTGAATCTTAAAACACAAAATATGCATTTAGGAAACTATTTGTTCTCATAACGTGTGCCTTAATGTATTTTGAATTATTTAAGATATACACGCCTAAAGTAAAGAAATTGCTATAATGCACATTGACCTTGTTAGAGATCATTTCATTCACGAAAGCATTAGCCATCTTCTCGTAGGGCTTTGTTTCCTATTACTCATGAGTGTATGTATATGAAAATAAGTGCAGCAATTTATAACCTCTAACTTTGAGCTGGTTAGCAACTAAGTTTGTTTCGATTCAATTTGTAGAGATTATAAGCTAATAGTACTGTATTAAATTTTTTTTTGAATAGAGTAGATTCTATTCTGTTCGTCTACATAATGACATTTCACATAATTTATTAGCCAATTAATAGATAAACTTATAACTGCTGGGCAATCTAGCATTTGGGATATAAATGAACCTACATGTATGAGCTTGAATTTCTTGTGTAAAGTTTGAATCTTCGTTACTCGTTATCATTAGTATTTTTCATTCATTGAGATTTTTCTCGACGGGCATACAGAACGTTAGATGCTCGTACAAAACTTGTAGCCTAAACAGTTTATGATTTGACTTGGATCAAGCATCATGATAGAGTTCTATATAGGAGTAATGTTTCTTCCCACGGTCACCCAACTGGAAAACTAGTGATCACAATATGAAAAACCATATTTGTTTTTTTTCTCAATGGGTGTTTTGAGATAGAAATGCTATTCAAGTTATGACCCTGTTATTAGTTCTATTTTCATTAAGCCCATGTTCGTCTCCCATTATTTTAAAACTCCTTTTTTTGCATACAAAACTTACTTCTTCTAATTGGAACTTATTTAAAAAAAAGTTGGCCCAATAAAACTTTTTTATAAAAACTTTTTAGGAATTGAGCTATTTTATGAATTAATTTCTAAATAGCAATTAAGATAAGAGTGAGTCTACAGGTACACTATGGTGTCCATCAGGGTGTCCATAATAATACCATAGTGTACAAGTAGATTATTCATTAAGATAACTCCTTCGTGAAGAAGCTTTTGTACAAGCAGTAGAAGCAAAAACAAAATCCTGCCAGATGGACCATTAGTTTATCGCTTGTGATGTACATCACTATAATTTTAGAGCACGAATAATGATGTTCGCCATTATTGTGAAGGGTCACCCGTACGTAGCTGTGGTCCACCGTGACATAGGGTAATGCATTACTTTCCCAAGGCCCTCACAAAGGGAGGGGCCCCACAGGTAAATTTAAAAAAAAAAAAAAAAAAACACAAAGGGTGGGGCCCACCCTAAGGCAGGGCATTACTCATTATGAATCCCACCGTCATATTGTTGGATGAAA
The DNA here is from genome assembly GCA_903798375.1 of Fraxinus sp. D2006-0159. NCBI lineage: Eukaryota > Viridiplantae > Streptophyta > Magnoliopsida > Lamiales > Oleaceae > Fraxinus > Fraxinus sp. D2006-0159. The sequence continues at coordinate 7,430 of CAIGRQ010183074.1, forward strand.
GATAACACTATCAGAGGTCTGTTTGGATCGGATTAAAATTTAATTTTAATTTAAATTAAAGTGAAATAATTAATATTAATTACATTTTTTACGAGTCTCACATATTTTTAACCACATATTTTAAAAACTTTTATTACAATTCACTAAAAATCTGATTTTAATTCACAGCAAACACCCCGTGAGTAAGTGACATTTCTTCAATATCTGTATCTTGGGTTTGCAAATACATGACCGACCTTTGAGCGAGAATTTTAATGTAAAATAATAATGGTCGGTCCATAGTATCTGTTTCTTTATAATAACTATAAAGGTCTTTCCGGTAAAAATTACATTTATAGGTGGTTCAATTTTTAAAGACATTGTTCATAATCGTACACACAAGTTCAAATGTGAACTTGGAACCCCAATTATTATATTTACATACAAATTGATTAATCAGTATCAACATGGGATGATGATATCACTACAAATTGAGATCGACCATCATAACAAACGCATAATTATAGCACTTATTCATAAGAGAGCTAGAATTATGATATTTCTGCAGTAGATTAGTCTTCACATCGTTTTTTAAATTATTATGAAAGTCAAATTATGAGTAAGGAACGGAAATATGTTATTTACCTGGATGACTCCACCAAGCTTTGCTCCTTTCAATATGTTATAAAAAAGAACAATGCTATTTATCATGAAATATGATGCAGTTTATGTGAAATAATGAGATTAGACAGTTCTATTTTTATGAAAAAGGATGACAAAGAGAGATAGAGATGTGATGAATAATAGGTTGTTATATCACTGATATTTTATCATCATAATGATAAATAAAATTACTTTATAAAAATGTAGTTGAAGAACCTTTAATCTTTCTTTCATGGAGAAAAATTACGATAATGAATTACGAGAAAGAAGCGTAAATAAGCAATAATGCTTTCAATTTGGAAAGCCATTTTTTTTAAAGAACTTGAAAGTTTGAGGTTGTGTTTGTTTCCAATTTTAAGCAAAATTCTAGCCGTTGCTACAGTGATCCGCCTACAATTTTTGACTTCATTGTGTGATGTGGGTCCACAATTTTGAAAAAAAAGGTCCAAAAATCATTTTTCTTCTTGAACTTAATCTCTCCCAGACAAGCTCTGAATCAACTTCTTTATCAATTTTTTAAACTATAAACTAACCTGGGTAGTTAATTCTACAAGGGAAAATTGTCCTGTCAATGTTAAATTTGCACATTTAGTCCTTAATATTTTCATCCTCAACTTTCAAAATTGTACTTCCAGTTCCCAACATTTAGCGTCGTGTAATTAGTCCTTATTACCATTGGTCAAACTTGGCATTAATATTCCATAACAAAGTCAAAGTCATCAAATGTTACATATTCGCTGCACGACTAAAACTAACAAATTTTAGTACATCGCAGATTATACATATATAAAGGGATGTATTTAATGTTAAGGCATACTCTAAAAAGACTTCTTTCAAAAATATTGTAACATTGCTAGAACTTTAGATTATGAGTAAAACGACATAAACATGTAAGACATTCAAGGGGTAAATTTTTCTCAAACCCTCTCAACTTTCTGAAGATAGCGCAAGTGGTAGATGGGATAATATCTTGATAAGGACTATGCTATATGTACATAAATGTTGACACAATGATTTATACTCATACGAGTTGACATATTTTGACACGTTGATATTGACAACACATTTTGTTGGGAAATTGTATGAAGTCAACCAAAGGGAACATAGATGAAAACCACGAACCAAACAAGAAAATAAAGTACACAAAACAAAGAATCAATTGCGAAGATGAAAAACCGTAAGCTTGATTACGATATCGTTGTACTCAAACTATATTTGCTCACTCTCTGATTGAAATAATGCTTGTAGGAATTAAGGTAAATGGTTTGTAGGATTTAAACAAGGCTTGTAAAGTAGAGATGGCAATTTACCCCATCCCGCCCCGCCCCGACGGGTTGGCGGGGAGGGGCGGGGCGCCCCGCCTAGTTAAAAAATAAATAAATAAATAAAAAATTGAACATTGGTTGTAAATGTAGTTATTTTAAGTATTGTTTGTTTTGGATTATAAAATTTTGAATTTGTATTTAATTGGAAATTTTTGGTTTAAAAAAAAAAAACTAAATGGGGCATTAAACGGGGCAAGAACCCGCCCCGCCCCGTCACGTCAAAGGCGGGGCGCGGGGCGGGGCGAGGGCGGGGCGGGGGTGCCCCGTCCCGAATCCGCCCCGTTGTCATCACTATTGTAAAGAATTAACACTCAATCATTAAAAGTGTAATTCTCCAAAACTTGAAGAGCACTAAAGAAGGATTTAAATATGATGAATAAAATTGTGAATTCTTGTTGTTTTGGAATGATTTTTGTTCTTGAATATGGCTATGATTTTTGTATGTTTTCAACAACATTATAATGATCACAAACCACCTATATATAGCCAATAGACATGGTTGTGGTGCCAAAAAATCATCCAAAAGCCAACAAAAATTTGAACAAAAAGGGTCACTAATGGCTTGGCCTATGAGTTGCATAGGCTAAAATTTTGGCCTCCAATATTGATTTCATTCCACATTATTTCACAATCGTTTTTACTCAACTTTGAACAATATATTCAACAATCTGCCACTTGTTCAAAATTGAATAAAATCTCATATTTAAAGTATACAATACTTATGTATAAGGATTAGATATCTTTCGATTTGAATCTAACCATAGTATAATTCAAACAAAGTAAAGTCGAAATTAAAAGTACCATGAAAGTTTTGAACCAATGATTCATATGAAAATATCGATAAGAACACACATACAAGTGTTAATGTTCTCAAATTCCTCAATCTCGCTTAGCGCTAATATGGTTTTACACTCATCATTTTCAATAAACTTTTAAGAGAAAAACTCTAACTCTCTATTGAAACGACACGATATCAAAGTTTATCTAAGTGAAGTTCTTCCAGTGTCTATTACTTTTTAGAGATACTTGTACTTAGTACTGAACTTCATTAAGAGCTTAAAGCTCAATCATCACTTCAGTAACAACCATTATTATTTAACTAGAATAGGGTTATTACGGATTACATAATGCTGAAACTATTCATATATCGAATGACTTGTTGTTACCCTTTGATTACTTTTTGAGTAATGACATGTAGAGTTGCTATCATTGATGGACTTTTAGTTTAAGAGTTTCAACTTCATTCTACTCGAAGTAGATGTTACTAAATCTCTATTTAGAGGTTTAGTTAATGGATCTGCTAAGTTCTCTATTGACGTTACATAATTTAGGGAAATTATTCTATTCTTGATTAATTTTCTTATGTAGTCATATATTAGACTCGTGTATCTAGATTTTCCATTATACACCGCATTGTATGATTTTGCTAATGTGGCTTGACTATACACATGATAGATATCGAAGACGTATTTTTATTTCCGACAGCTAAACAATTCTCAATATTTTTAGCATAATTTTATCTCTCAATATCTGGTTGAGGTTATTCAAAGTGCATTGAAAATCTAACTTGGAGAGAAATAAATCTTCCAGAAATATAATATTTCCAATTCGAACATTTTCTATGCCAAAAATGGGTCTCAAATTGAGACTGAAAATCTCAAGCGTAAATTTTTCAGCTGGAAGTTGATATGTGATAGTACTTGGACTATATTTCATCCATTTGGCTTCTTTCTTCATCCAGTTGATATCTAACACTCTCAAATCTTGATCGTAAGGTTCGACATAACTTTTGAGTATTTGTATTTCAGTCTCCGAACTAGTATTTAATACAATTGAGCCATTCTCCGCTATCTTTATATTTTTTTCTCCAACCCTTCATCAAACATTGAATTTTACCTATAAAATGAAATATAACACAAGTTAGATAGTATTTTATCCAATGAAAAGTAAAATATCATCATTTAGGACATCGATTAAGTGTAGAAACTACACTTATCATATATACTAAAAGGGACAATGCTAGGTGTACAAAATTTAGTTCGCCAAATTTTTACAGATAAACACTTGGCGATTTTTCATTTGTTCTTGGCAAAAAAGACAAAAAAATAGACCCAATCAAAAGTTTCCAACTCACTGTCTGAAACAATTTGGTGAGGCATTTTTTTTGTGCATATGATTTTTTTCCTACTAAAAGAGATTTTACAGGTGGTAGGCCTAATAGTTTAAAAATTGCATTGGTTTAGATAAGGCATGTCATTTTCCTAACTTTTTCAAACGCAACAATCTCTTCATTTCCTTCTCTTTTCTCTCTTTCTTCTTCTCTTCCTGAGACGACTTCTTCCCAAACCAGTCGTTGTCGGTTGCATTTCTTCCCAGGTATTCAATGGTCATCGTTCATTTCTTCCTCCCATCAAAATTTTCTTACTGAATTCTTCAAGCTAGTTGCCTTTTCATGCCTTCGACACGCCGCAAGGAACTCGGACATGCGTGACGATGCATCGGAGGCATATCGGTGTCCGGTACGTTGTCGTTGGTAGCGTGTCCGTGCTTCTGAGAGCATATTGTGTTAGAAAAGTCCATAAACACGCAGTGAGGTCATGAGATATAAGCTTAGCAAGGGCTAGATATGGTTCGGTTTGGTTGGGTTCTAAGAAGAAGTGAACCAAACTCGAATTTTCGAATATTTAGTAAATCGAATCGTCGGGTGTAAATTTAATTATAGAACCCTTTAGGTTTGGGTCGGTTCGATTCCATTCGGTTCTAAGGTTTCGTAGAATATTTATATTTAGAACATCGCTACATTAATTTAACTAATAACATGTTCAATTTTAATTATTACAAAATAACGTGGTCCAATCTCTTGATATCTTTTGCGTCTCTCTATATTTAGTTCTCTATAAATTTGGCAGTTAAAATCACATGAAGAGGAAGGTAGCGGGCTCACAATAATAAAGAGAGGCTTCCAATTCGATTTCTCTAGACAAAAACGACACTACGATAGAATAAGATATTTTGATAAAATTTAGGTCTATTTGATTAATTGGACTTGGGTTGGAAATTAAAAATACAAAAATCATATTTTGGGTTTGAGCTAAATTATTTAGTTAGCCCATTTATTTAGAAAAAAATAAAATAACTTGGCTTATTTAAGATTAAAAAAAATTAGGGATATTTAGTTATTACTCGATTTTTCGGTTCTTGATCTATGTTAGGTATTTAATGTAATTGGCAAGTTTGGACTAAAATTAATATGTTGTAAAAGTAAAGGAGTTAGTTACAAATAATAGAATTTGTATTATATTTGGTCTAGGGTTCGAGAATGGAAAAGAAGGAAAAATAGCGCCGAAATTTCGCTAGATTATCGCTAAGACTTGGCTTGAGCGTCAGAAACAGAAATTGTGTCGCTTGCTTGTCGTCAGGATCTTGCTCGAGCGACACAATGTCGCTCGACTGTCTCTGAGCTTTTGCTCGAGCGACATGATTATTCGAAAAACTTTAATTCGAGTTTTTAAGGCTTTTTGTTCGGTCCATTCAACTAACCCTATCATATAAATATTAGAACGCCACAGAACGTAAATTCAAAGGTTGAAACATAGAGAGAACTTGAGAGCTTCATCTTTTCATCTTTCAATTCATTGAGAGACTTTAACCTTCGTTGATTTGATTACACTGGCGGAGAAAACGTCAGTTCCAGTTAATCCAAATACCAAGTATTCGCACAAAATCCTCAAGCGTACGGGATCGTTGTACAAGTAATAAAATTTGTGAGTTAAGGGTATTATTCCCACGAGGAATAAGGTCTAATGTGTAGTTCAATAGCTACT
>CAIGRQ010183077.1:0-10602 GCA_903798375.1 Fraxinus sp. D2006-0159
GTATCTTGGTTCTAATATCTGTGGGTCTGGGTTTTTCAATGACTAAAGATTACCTGTAGTGATTAGGATATTAAGGTAAGTTGAGTGACATAATTGAAAGAAATATTTAACTTGGTGGTCATAATTATCAAGCATACCTAAGGACTACTAACTAGAGAAATAATACCCTCGATCTTTTTAGAGTAGTATTACATAAAGAAAATAGCATCAACAATTTGTTTAACCAAAAATAACAAAATCAACGACAAACTATGCCTTGTCCATAATAATTTTGGAGTTGTCTACATGATTTATTTTTTGTCACTTCAGTTTGTCTATACATCTAAGAAGATCTAATATCAACCGATAATTATGGGTTGCATCTCAACTATAACTAGATCACATTTTTTTTTCTTGTTTTTGATGATAAAGAGCATATGGGTTGTGCAACTTGATGTGTGGGTAGTTGAGGTTTTTGTTAAGCAACTCGGATTATTCAAGACTCCTTTTCTTCCATGCGTTTCCTAGAAGTAGTTCTTTAGCGAGGTTCACAAATTGATCAAGAGAACACAATTTCCGTAAATTAGGTTACGAAATCTAAATATCACAAAATGTACATCCAAATCAAATTTAAAAGTCTTTATAGCAATTACAAATCGGAGTCAAAACTGGATATCGCGAAATCAAGTTGGGAACAAAGTCTTCAAATCCAAGTATTCATGAAATTAAGACATGGGTTTCACAAAATCTAACTAACGGTCCTTAGCTTGGATTAACAACCGGCGATTATTAGGTCTTTGAATACTATAGAAACGTCGAAAGAAATATGTATACCTGGAATAGGGGATAGGAAACCGAAGATATGCATGAGACAGCCATCATCGAGATTGTTTATGCTAGGATTAATTGAATTTTCTGAACATTTCGCTAATTTCTTCCATTTGGGTTCATCTACCTCCATCCAAAGATTTTACTAGCTCAATTCAGTGTTATAAATTACTATTTTCTTGCCCTTCCCTATTTATTCAGGGCTAGATTTTGTTTGATGCCATCCAACTTTATACTTACTTCCTGTTTGACCCCATTGTTATTATTATTATTATTATTTTGTATTTTGAAATAGTAAATTGATGAAAATACGTGATTACAAAATTAAGAAAAGTTTTGAATTTGTATGTAATATTATTTTATTGAATAGTGTATGTTGAAAAGAAAAAAAATATTTTTTAAAAAATAGGGTTCAAAAAGAGTTTAGTATCACCATGGCTACCTAATTTAATAAAAGTTTCATTGTGCCACCTAATTTCATATAATATTTCATCATGACCACCCAACTTCTTTTCACCATGGCCATCCAACTTTTTCACAATTTTCACTTACTTTAAAATAAAATAAAATAAGAAGTTATTTAAAAAAAAAAAAAACATTCCTTAAAAAATAAAATAAAAACTTATATTAAAAAATGTTACTTAGAAAAACAAAATAAAACTTACTTAAAAAAAAAGGTTTTAAAATAAAAAAAGAAACTTCTTTTTGTTTAAAAAAAATGTTATATATATATTATGTAAAGTTACCATTTTACCATTTTTAAAATTAGTGAAAATGGTGAAAAGAAATTGGTTGGTCATGGTGAAACGTTATATAAAATTGAGTGGTTATGGTGAAATAAAATCAAATTGGGTGGTCATGGGACACTAGGTATTAAATTGGATGGTCATTGATGGATTTATCTCTATTTTCCCTATTTTAGAATAACGGGGGACATGCATATATGGAATTGACCTGGAGTTGAGTCCACCTTGAAGCTTTAATTGAAGCTCATTAACCAAGTTTTTGGACAATTTTTGAACAACTTTCTATCGAAGAGAGAAGAAATTGCTCCATTCCAACACCTCCAAGACATAATGCAAGTAGTCGATGAAATGTTGAATATGTACCTTGTGAGGCCTTGTACCTCGAAGCTAGTCGTTACATTAGAATTTAGGACATTATCACGTGTAAATAATAGATTAGGGGGTCTAATTGAACATTGGCTAATACTTTAAGGATTAAAGTGCAAATATTTTATCCCCAAAGTAATAGAACATCTTAGATTTTGTGATAAAAGGTAGATGAACAAATTCTATTACATGTTTTCATTATTCTTAAGTATTCAAACTTTATCTGGATAAGTGATTGGATTAACAAATTCTTTTGGATATTGTTATTATCGTTTATGTACTCAAATTTATCTGGATAAGTGATAGAACTTTGCATCATCAGATTACTATCTATGCCCTTATTTGGTCCTTATTATTTTCAAAATATATTTTCTTTCTCTTATTTTATGCACATTTTTCGACAAAATAATATTACACGCAAATTCAAGAAATTTTCTTATTTTTTAACCACACATTATGCATCAAAATATTATTCGTGATACACACGAATTCTATACTACTTATGTTCGATACAATTTTTCATATCTCCTTAAATATGTTATGACGTTCCTAATGTTAAAGTATGAACTAATTAATCTTTCCACTTATATGTTTATTGAGAAATAATTCTTACCCCTTTCTTTTTCACTACAGAAAATTAAATGTTCGTTGCAATCAAGAAGTGAAAGGGCTGGCGAAGTGACAAGTGAAAAGAGACCCTCCAGGCTCATTTTTATTTATTTAATCATTTATTAAATATTGATTTAGACATCAAGACTTTTATTTCAAATAAATCTCTAGTAATTTTTTTAATGTCAAATTTTAACTTAATGATTGACTCTCTTTATTTCTACGAGAGTATTTAATAAAATTGCTAGTTCTAGAAAGCATTTTTACGTTCAAGATATGATTTTACTAGTACTCGAATCACAAGAACTTGAGTAGTCGTAGTTGGTATCAGAGTCCGAGTTTTAACTAGTTCTGTAGATATTATAAATTATTTAAAAAATGTGCATCATTTTGTAACAACATGGCCCTTGTGCCCAAACTGTTATATTATAGGTATTGTCCGCTTTGGGAGAGTCTATATTCTTTACCCCTTTATAGCTTTCTATCACGTTCCCTAGAATTTGAATCTAAGTCATCTGGCTGATGAGAGCTTTAAGTTTAATTCTGGTACCAATTAGACCCAATGGTACCAAGATTTTAACTTAAGTCTCTCATAAGGTAGATGCCTTAGATTCTAATAGTTGGGACGCGAAAGAAATTCTTAACGGGTAATATGGATTTATGCTTTTCTATAGTGTTTGATATTATGATTCAACTTAAGTCTCTCATAAGGTTGATGTCTTAGGTTCAAATCCTGAAGACTTTACAAATAATACGTAAGTTAATGGTTTAAGCATAAAGTTCGGGTCGTTATAAAAAATGGCATTTTTTTAATGACACGAGCTTCTTATCTAAGTCGTTATATTATATGTACTTTTCGCATTGGGAGGACATCTATACTCTTATTTCTTTCCAAAGCAGACAGTACGTATAACATAATGAATTAGACGTAGAGGCTCAGGTCGTAATATAGAGGTTCAGATGGCTACAAAAAATATACATATTTTTGTAATGATCTGGGCCTCGTGCCTAAATTGTTATATCATATGTACAGTCCGTTTTGAAGAACATTTACCCTCTTACATCTAACAACTTTCTATCGCGTTCTCGAGTCTCGGATTGTTATAACTTGAGTTCAAATTTTGGAGACGTGATAGAAAGCCATAAAGGGATAAGGGGGCAGGTGTCATCCCAAAGCGAACTATATGTATGATATAATAATTTGGATATAGATGCTCGAGTCGTTACATACCTAGCCCATTTCATTGATAAGATGATTTGTTACGAGAAGATCACAAGTGTAGAAGCCCTATTTGCCCTAAAAGGAGGCCTCAATATGAATACCCTATTTTGGACAGATGTTCACAACAAAAATCTTACCACATATGACGATCTTACCACATATGAAAATTTGGTAAAGTTGATGAGGGATAAGATCATCAATGAGAAAATTATCGATCACCACAATAGAGTGGCATGTAGACTCCCTCATCCTACAAGGTAAAGAGGTAGAGGTACTGTTTCCCATTTGGTAAATCTCCAATGGACCCAAGTAGAAAGTTAAATCGCTCCTACCTCAGGCCAAGTATTTGCCTCAGCTACGCTAAATGTTGTACCGCCATAACTTATTACGAGGCTGGGCTTAGTGGCTATAGGAACTAATGAACTATGTCCTTACAACCAGCCATGCAAGAATGTGATTCAACAGTTAGAGGTGACCAAATGAGGGTTAGAAAATGTTATTTGAACTCCCTAGGGAAAGCTGCAACCCGTGAGGTCAATAGGTGATAGCTGGCATTGAAATGATCGACGTCTCTAAAGAAGAGCATAGCCCATTAGCCCTGAATAAGAGAAAGAGATAATAAATGTCCTTGAAGAAAGGATGACCTTTGAATAAGGGATGATATATGATGAATTGGACCCTTGCATCACCGAGTCTAATTCATAAACTGCTCCAAAGAAAGAGTTGGAAAATGTTCTCGTAGATCTCCAAGATCCCACCGAGTCATTCTAGGTAGAAAATGATCTACCACAAGGAGCAAAGGAGAAGCTCAAAAGCTTCTTCTGCATGAACTTTAATGTCTCGCTTGGAAGAATGAAGATATGGTTGACATTGACCCAAAAGTGTGTTCCAAACCACCTCAAGATTGATCCCAAGTTCACCCCCACATAGGTGAAAGCAGAGAGCCCTCTACACAAAGAGGAATGAAGCCCTTAAGGGAGAGGTTGAAAAGATAATAACTAAAGGCTTCATTAGAGAAGCCCTATATCCGAGGAGGATCTCAAATCCAATAGGGCAAGTGGAAGGTCTGCAAAGATTTCTCCAACCTTAATCAACCTTGCCTAAAGGACAGATTCCCTTTTCCCTAAATAGACCAACTTGTGGATGTTACCGTGGGACATGAGTTGTTGAGCTTCATGAATTCCTATTTAGGTTACAACCATATCTCCAAACATCTTACGGGTGAGGATAATACCTCTTTCATCACTGATAGAGATGTCTATTACTACAAAGTGATACCATTTGGGTTAAAAATGATAGAGCCACCTATCAGAGGCTTGTGAATAAAATTTTTGTCGACCTCATTGGAAAAATAATGGAGGTATATATGGACAAAATGCTTGTCAAATGCCTAAAGACAAAGGATCATGTTAAACACCTAGATGATACTTTCCAAATATTTAGGAGGTAGATGATGATGTTAAACCCCCTTAAGTACTCCTTTGGCATCACCTCTAGAAAGTTCCTAGACTATATGGTCAACCAAAGAGGCATCGATACAAACCCTGAGAAAATCAAAGCTTTGATAGATGTAGGGTCACCTCAAAAATCAAAAGAGGTACAAAGCCTTAATAGATGGGTAGTAGCCTGAGTCACTTTGTATCAATAGCCGCCGATAAATAACTTTCCTTTTTTAAAATCCTCAAATGAGAAATCAAGTTCCATTAGACATAGAAGTCTGAAGAGGCCTTCCAAGAAATGAAGAAATAACTCGACTAAGCCCCATTCCTCTCCAAATCCAAATATGATGAGCCTTTACTACTGTATTTGATTGTATATAAAGAGCCCATCAACTCGGTCTTTATAAGAGATGAATATAATCACCAAATATCCATATGCTATGTAAGAAAACATGGTGATAGTTGAAACGAAGATGGTTGACGTCCTTGAAGAAGGGGTCATATTTGATGAATTAGCTAGGAGGTCTCACTTCGCCTCTTCATAAATGTTTCATTTACCTTAGGTGACCTACCAAACTCTTCTTCATATCCAGTTTAGGATGAACCTTCCTTAGTTGATCCATATTCTCTTGGGTATTCCATGATGCCCAATGTCGATGTCGAGCTCTCTTGGATTCTCTCCATCTTTCGCGCCACCTTTAACAAAAAGCCTGAATCCAATCGACTCCGTCTTATCGTCTATTGTGCCTCTAACCCTTAAACAAAGGTCTTTTCATGTCTATATATGATATGTGCATTAGGGTTTATTGATGTATTATTCTTTTTATTTTGTTGGAACATGCAGTCTCATATAGAAGCCTTAGAATTGAAGGCTCAAGAAGCCAAGAACGTAAACCTCAGTCTGAATTTTATTACTGTTGAAATTTGTTGATAGTTGGAGGTTTTTAGTTAGTTTAGATAGTTAGCCAGGTGAGTTGAAATCAATTATACAATTGGAGGTTGTTAGTTTAGTTGGTTAGCTAGCTGTTTTATGTCTATAAATGTAGGACTTTCTATACATGTTCAATCACTAATAAAAAACCATATTGACTTTTCTCTCAATATCTTCCTTAATTTGCTGCTCTCTAATTACATATTAGAGAATTTTACTTGGTATCAGATCCCGCTTTACATTTCTACCGCTTTCTTTTTCGATTCTTCTTAAATGCATGGCAAATCATTTTGATGATTCTTCAAGCCCCTACTATCTTTATCCCAGTGACAATCCTGATGCTATCTTCATCTATGAGATTTGTACCACTGTAAATTATATTGTTGACTATGAAAAATTGCCTTAATTGATGGCAGCTTACGTCAACCTGGTCTTGACAATGCTCTTATTCAGGTTGCTTGACTACGAGCAAATAATCTTCTGTTCTCATGGTTGATGAACTCCATCGCAAAAGAAATTTGTGGTAGCCTTCTCAATTTCATTTTCACCAGTGCCTATGATATCTGGGATGAACTTCAGGTTCGGTACTTTTGTAGTGATGGTCCACGTGTATTTACCTTGGAAAGTATTTTAAGTTCTATACCCTTTGAACCTGTGGATTACTATTTTAGTAATGACAGGTAGGGTTTCCGTCATTAGTGTATCTTTTTTAGTTTAAGAGTTTCAATCTCATCTTACTTGAGGTAGATATAACTAAATCTCTATTAAGAGGTTTAGTTAAAGGATCCGGTAGGTTCTTTATTAACTTAAACGTAATTTAGAGAAATTATTCTACTCTTGATTAATTTCCTTATGTAGTCATGTCTTAAACTCATATGTCTAAACTTCCCATTGTATACTTCATTTTTTTGCCTTTACTAATGTAGCTTGAATATCAAACATGATAGATATCGAAAAATGTATTCTTTGTTCCTAAAGGTATCTTATACAGTAGATTCTTAAGCCACTTAGCTTCTTTTCCCGATAACTGATAATACTTCAAATTCAGATTTCATGGTTGAATGTGTTATGTATGTTTGTCTCTTAGATTTTCAAGAAACGATACCTCTTCCAAGAGTAAACTTCCAGCTCGAAATAGGTTTATTCTCACTAGTGCTAGATTTCCAACTAGCATCAGTAGATCCTTTTAATATAGCTGGTAACTTAGAATATCGAAAACCTAAGTTTTTGGTTTTCTTTAAATAACCAAAAACTCTCCCAATGGCCTTCTAATGTTTTTTGCTCGGGTTACTAGTAAATCTATTAAGTTTACTACTCACAAATGCTATGTCCGATCTTGTACATTGAACTGCATACATAATAATCCCTATAGCACTTGCATACTCTAAATGAGCGATTGCTTTTCCATCATTCTTTATAAGCTTAGAACTTAGATCAAGAGGGATACTATACTCTTTTATATTAAAATATTTGAACTTATTTGTCACATTCTTGATATAATGAGATTGACATAAATAGTAATCCCAACTATTTTTAGTAACTTTGATACCCAATATGATATGCACTTGTCTAAAATCCTTCATCTTGAATGCGGAAGATAAAAATCTCTTTGTTTCTTTAATTCTATTCATATGATTACTCAAAATCAACATGTCATCAACATACTAGCAAATAAATAAACATTTTTATCACATACTTTTGAATATAAATACTTATCTACACTATTGTGTATAAAACCAAATGAAATAATTGTTAAGTCAATTTTTTATGCCATTTCTTAGGTGCTTGTTTTAAACCACATAGTGATTTTACTAGCTTGCACACCTTGTGTTTATCTTCAGGTAGAACAAACCTTTCGCCTTGCTCCATATAAACCTCATCGTTGAGATCCTCATTTAAGAATGTCGTCTTGACATTCATTTGATGAATATGCAAGTCATGTATGGATACTAATGCGAATAATATCCTAACTGATATTAGTGCATATGTATCAAAATAGTCAATTCCTTTCCTTTGTCGATTACTTTTAGCGATCAATCTAACTTTAAAGGTATTAAGAGAACCATCTACATTATATTTCTCCTAAACACCTGTTTACAACAGATAGGTTTAGATCCGGATGGTAAATCGACAAGTTTTCACGTATTGTTTGACATAATTGAATCCATCTCATCTTTAATTGCATCTTTCCAGAAGATACTATTACGAAAAGTGATAGCTTCTCTATAAATTTTAGGATATGTTTCCACATGCAAAACAAAAGGTATTGCTCTTATAACATTCTTTTCATTTCCCTCTATTAAGTAAAGTGAAATAAGTTGAGAATCAATTTCATCCAGTCTTTTCTATTCGAGTTCTTTTGCTTCTTCGAGGCTCACTAGATTAATTAATATTTTTAGAAAATGTATTATCTTGTGTTTCCCTAGAGTTAGGAATCTCTTTACGAGTTTCCCTTAATTCATTTTTCGAGGATAGTGAATTCTCAAAGAACTCTATGTCATTTGATTTAATTATCACATTGGTCTCCAAATTTAATAATTTATATGATTTGCCATTACTAACATATCCATTAAAGACACATTTAATGCCTATTGGACCCAACTTGATCCTTTTAGGGTTCGTATTTTCACAATATGCAAGATACCCCCACATTTTAAAGTATCCAATGTTTGATTTTTTTCATTCCACAATTCATAAGGAGAAACTTTTGTAAATTTTAGGGGAGTCCTATTTAATATTCCCTATGCACTCAACAAGACTTTACCCACAAAATAAATGACAACTTAGCATATATTAACATGGCATTTATCATTTGAACTACTGTTTTATTTTTCCTTTTAGCTAAACCATTTTGTTCGAGTATCCTAGGTACATAACATTGATGTACTATACCTTGTTGTTCACAAAATAAGTTAAAATAACTAGAAAAGTATTCACTTCCTCTATTACTTCTTAAAGTTTTCATTTTCTTATTTAAGTGATTTTCAACTTTATTTTTATAAGTCTTGAACATATCAAATGCTTCATGTTTATGTTTCATTAAATAAACATAAGTGTATCTAGAGCGATCATCTATGAAGGTAATAAAATACCTATTTTCTCCTCTAGTTAACATTCCATTTAGTTCACATATATCCAAATGAATAAGTTCTAAAATATGATAAGAACTATTCACACTTTGATAAGGCTTATGAACCATTTTAGATTCTACACATATTTTTCATTTATAGGCATTATTCATATCATATGAAATCATGTCACAATTTAACATTCTTTTTATGGTACTAACATCTATATGATCTAATCTAGCATGCCATAATGTAAAAATTTAACCAAGCAAGCAAAATCAACTTCATTATTAATATTATTGATGATACACAATTTGACCATTTCTTCATAAGAATAGTCTTTTTCAACAAATTTTCCATTTCGGGATAATATAAGTTTTCTGATAAAGACATTTTATTCCCAATTTTCCCAAGAGGTTCCCACTAACTAAGTTCCTATTCAGATCGGGAGCATGTAGTACATTTGTTAAGGTAACAATTTTTTCGAAAGTGAAGATAACATCAATATTTCATTTTCTAACCACTTTGTATCGGCCTTTATTACCTATTTGAATCTTTTGCTCTCCATTTTATTCATGATAAGTCTTAAGAGGTGACTTATTATACGATACATGTATAGTTACTAATGTATCATACCACCAACTGAAAACTTTTCCCTCGGTAGCATTTATTTCACTCATGGTAGCCACAATGGTATCTTCATCAATATAGTTCACTTTAACCGTCTTTCTTGTTTTGTTTTCCTAGTTGACAATCCTTTGCAAAATGTACGGATTTTCCACACATAAAAAAAATCTCCCTTGGGCTTCTTCTTAGACTTTTTGTAATCTTTGTTAAAAGATTTTCTCTTGTTTGATTTGTTGAAAGGTTCAATCTTTTCCACGACAATAGCCTTTGAAGGGCTTCATAAGAGTTTTCACTTTTATATCTTGCTCTCGATTCTTCCTCAATCTAAAGATTTTTTTGAATTTTGCTCCAAAGAGTAATCTTCGGAACCATGAAGAATCTTCTTTTGATACCATTTCCATGTCCTCAAGAGTTCTGCAATGATTTCTCCCACAGGAAGGATTCCAGAAGTTCTATTTTGACCACCTTCAGTTTGTCGATAAACACTTGTGTAAGAAAACTCAAGGTATTTTCTCTATTGATTCATAGTAAACTCGTGTTTATTTATACAAATAACTAATACTATATTAGGGGTATAAATTAGGGCTAAATGTCTAAATGTATTTACTTTACTATTTCTAGATATAGTCTCTAACACTCCCCCTCAAATTGGAGTATAGATATTTATCATGCCCAGCTTGTTACAAAGATAATTCACCCGGACCCCATTTAGAGCCTTCGTAAAAATGTCTCCCAATTGTTCTCCTGTTTTCACATACCCTGTAGAAACCAAACCTTGCTGAATCTT
>CAIGRQ010183081.1:0-12544 GCA_903798375.1 Fraxinus sp. D2006-0159
ATCTATCGCATACACTAAAATTAATCCTTATTCCCTGTGGGACGATAACTCTTAACTCATCAATTTTATTAATAGTCAACGATCCCGTACACTTGCGGGTTTCGCATAAAAAAAAATTTTGCGCCTTTATCGGGGAATAATTTAATTTGAGTTTATTGATTTTATAGTATTCAAATTTTTCGTTTATTTTATTTTAGGGTATTATTTACACAACTAATTTTTTTTTTTGTTTATTTTTAGGCAGTTTATGCAAGATTCTAAAGAAATTGAGCTTTTACCATTGGATCATGAGATCGAAAGAAATTTCAGACAACGAAGAAAAGAACAGAAAGAAGTAAGAGACATGGCATAAAATCAAAATCAAGTTCAATTACCACCAAATGTGCCAGAACAACCAGATCCAATTCTTAGGGATTATTTAAATCACATATCTGCTCCTTTACAACTGGCTATTATTCATCCAACTTTTGACCAGGCCAACTTTCACATTCGACTAGATGTTATCAACTTGTTTCGGAATCATCAGGACATCTGGTTCTCAAGAAAATCAACTGAAAATCCTCAAGAACACATACAAGATTTCCTAATGCTTTGCGAGGTGATCAGTCATAAAGGCATTTTGGTCGATACTTTTCGAATGCGTCTATTCTCTCATACTTTAAAGAAAAGCACACGAGAATGGCTAAACTCACTAATTCCAGTTAGTATTGTTTCGTAGAATGACATGGTACAGAAATTCACCTTGAAATTCTTTCCACCTTCTTGAGTCCATTAGATTAGAAATGAAGCCACTACATTCAAGCAAAAGGGCATTGAGAGCTATAAAGAAGCATGGATAAGATTCAATGATTACTTCAGAAAGTGCCCAAATCTAGACATTCCTAAAAATGTTAAGGTCTACATCTTCTATTCCAGCCTGTATCCTGAATACCGTAACATGGTCGACGCTTCAGCAGGAGGATTGATCATGGATAGTCCCTTAGATAATGCCTTAAGGCATGTTTGATTCACCTTAATTTTCCATGAAAAATGGAAAACAAATTCTAACTTCCACTTTTGCCTTGTTTGATACACTATATTTTCTAAACAATTGATTTTCTTGGTTTTGTCTCTCACGTGTGCTTTTCCTTGGTTTTCCAGGTTATTCTTTTTAGGCAATGAAAACAAATTCTATGGACAATTGTAAAAAAAAATTCCCCTTAATGGACAATTTTCATAAAAAATAAAGTCAAACGAACACCAAAAGATCCAAAATCTCAACATTTTTTAGGTGAAAAATTCAATCAAACACAATTAAATGACAATTTCCAGGAAAACAATTTTAGGCAATTCAATTCCCTAGAATTAATTTTCTTTCCACCCAAATTTTTCTCTTGCAATCAAACGAACCCTTAGATCTCTTTGAGAAAATAGCAGAAAATCAGACTATGTGGCCAAGAGAAAGAGAAACTTTAAGAAAAATAGCAGGTATTCACAACATTGACATAGTTAAATCATTGGTAGCCTAGTTGGAAATATTAACAAGGAAATTGGACAACTAACTCAGAATGTGAGCATGGTGTACCAACCAACACCAGTCTGTGAAGGCTGTAGGGCAGATCATATAATTGCAAGCAGTCCTTTAGCCTCAACCCATGTTTATCAACCTGAGAAAGTCAGTTATGCATAGAACTTTCAGAGACATTAAAACAATCCTTACTCCAACACCTATAATTTAGATTGGAGCAAGCATCCTAACTTCTTACGGGTTAGTAATTAGGGTCAAGGATGTCAGATTCAGAGTAACCCATAAGATTTCAACAACAACAAGAAGAGAAGAAGTCATCATTGGAAGAATTGATGGCTAAGTTCATTAACAAAAGTGAGACTAATTTCCAAAAGCAACTGATAAGCTGCAATGAAAAACTTGGAAACTCAGATTGGTCAAATGACAGCTGCATTAGAGGGGAGAATTCAAGCGACCTTACCAAGCAACATAAAGACAAATCCAAGAGAACATGTATTAGCAGTTGAAGGTATAAATCATACAGTTATTGAGACACCATCATACAAGCCCGCTATCCATGTTCGAGCTAATGTGTCGTCTATTCCATTTCTTCAAAGGTTTTGAAAATAACCTAATGAAGAGCTAGTCCAGACCATAACAACGAAAAGTGGAGTTCAGCTACCAGAAATCACTATGAAGAATAAAAGGATCGAGGAGAATCAGGTACCTACCATGGACGAAGAACAAGTAGTTCAGTCTAAAGAATCAACAAATATTATACAAGAAGAAAAGTCGATAGTCGACTGGTTAAGGCAACTGTTCTTGTTACTAAACACATACCTCCATTCTCATTCCCTCAAAGGTTATAGAACAATAAGCCGAAAAAGCAATTTAAGAAGTTCTTGGATGCACTTAGACAACTTCACATCAATATTTTCTTCATTGATGCCATTCAACAGATTCCAAATTACACAAAATTTCTAAAAGAGATGTTTACTAAGAAGAGAAAGCTGCAAGTAGATGAAACAGTGGCTCTAACAGAAGAGTGTAGAGCAATAATAAAGCAGATGCTCCCTTCTAAACAAAAAGATCCAAGGTGTTTCAAAATACCTTGCTCTAGAGGAAATGGACATAATTTAAATGCTTTAGTTAATTCTGGAGCAAGTATTAATGTGATGACATTATCTATCTACAGGAAATTAGGATTTGATGATCCAAAAGCAATATCAATAATCCTACAGCTGGTTGATAGGACACTCAAGCATCCTTGTGGAGTGGTAGAGGAAATGTTCATCAAAGTTGGAGATCACTTTTTTCTAGCTGATTTCATTATCCTTGATGTAGATGCTCAATATATGCTGTTAATTTTGGGGAGACCATTCTTATCTACTGTACGAGTTTTTTTTTACTTATTTTACTTTTTAGGCACATGATTAGCAGTTTTTTTATTGCTTTTAATAATATATGGTATCTTCATTCCCATATTTCCATTTAAGGTGTGTATGAGCACACTACAAATTGTTTCATGTTATGATTAATTTTTACTATTTTAAAGGAACATGTCACCTGAACGCATTGGACAAGGGAAAAGACATAGTAAGTGAGCTAAAACTTTCATGCCAATCATTCCACCACTTTCAAATATATATCACGGGAGTACTTAGTTTCACTTCTTTGCCCTTATTTCTTATATATTGACTGTTGTATTTTTTAGATGTTGAGGATAATGTCTGTTATAAGTTTGAGGTGGAAAAATATTGAGTTTTTATTAGTTTGTATGCTTGTTCGAGTGCAAAAAAACACTATTTTCAACTTATTTATTACTTTTGCGTGCTTGGGTGGGTTAGATAGTTTTGTCTATCATGATGCATGTATTTGAAATATGTATTAGATTATAAATTGTGAAAAATTTACGTGTTAAGGTTGATTTATGCTTATTCATATGAAACTTGATATTTTTGCATACAATATTTATGTTTTGCATCATGAAAAAATAGTTTGATCCAAAATTTGAATATGTAAAAAGAATTAGAGGGCCTTAGATGCTAAATCCAAATAACCACTAAATTATACATCCTTAAACCAATGTTAAGATAGTTTGGGG
This sequence comes from Fraxinus sp. D2006-0159, assembly GCA_903798375.1. Lineage (NCBI taxonomy): Eukaryota > Viridiplantae > Streptophyta > Magnoliopsida > Lamiales > Oleaceae > Fraxinus > Fraxinus sp. D2006-0159. The sequence continues at coordinate 3,591 of CAIGRQ010183081.1, forward strand.
GTGATTGAACTGTTGTAGGAAGATATTAAGATATATGTGGATTCTATGTGTGCTAAATTATATGTGGATTATCTAAGGCTAATAATATGAAAATTAGGTTGAAATCTTAAGTTGATGGTCGATTTTTTGAAAATGAGTGTTTATAAAGGGGCATTGCACGAATCATAAAAAAAAGGGAAAAAAATATATAAAAAAAATAATGGGTATATGGTGTTATCTTATTGTTCTTTTTGTAGTATCTATGACTCGGGTGATTAAGTATGCATGGGTATCTAAAATCGGCTGAAACCTCGCTATAAGAGTCATTTAGAAAGCCTAATGGAGAGTAGTATGCACAATAGTTACAAAAAATTCTTACATATCTTGATTAAGCCCCAAACACTCATTAGAATTAGACTTTTGACAAGAAATTATTAGTTTAATATATTTTTCGAGATTGAAGCAATCAAAAATAAGGAGAATCTCCATTTGTTGATGTACTGAGCTGCAATTAGTAAAATCGAACCAAACTAGAGAGGGTAACGATTAGTATTATAGTAAATATGCAATCTTATATCATACTTTGATAAAATAGTGAAAAGAATGAAGTTTGGCAGTGTGAATCTCATGAGAAGAGAAATGACAAATTTGACTATTTAGAGTTGGGATTTGAATCACTTTATCAATTTATGATGCTTGACATAAATTTTCACACACACGTCGATTTTTCAATGTGTAACTAGAAATTAATTTTAGCATTGTAATTTTACATCAATTCATAGTTTTAGTACATATATTCCAATCTTGAGACATGAGGCAAATTATCTAACCATACATGTGTTTAAATTTTTTAGTTAAGTTAGATTATAATTTTGGTTGAGGACAAACAAATATTGAAGTTTGGGTGTCTTTGACAAGTGTATTTTGTACACTTATCTAGGTCATTAAATCAGAATATTTGTTAGTTATTTGAATGTTAAGCTTAATTTTGTGTTAATTATGTTTGTTAGGTTGAACTCGATGTAATTGGTGGATTTAGAAAAAAAGAACGAAAAACGTACGAAAACAAAAGAAAACCAAAGTTTGGGGACCAAAGCGTAAACATCTAATAGTTGATTCGAAGCACAAAACGATGATTGAAGATCATATAAGATCAATTGGATGCAATTGAAGGTCAAATGAGTGAAATATAGTGGAAGTATTTTCACAAATCAATTTCGAGTCGAAGAAGTTAATGCTACGGATTTTTATCCTCAACATGAGACCCATTTTTCGGATAGCAAACATTGGAAATGGAAAACTTTTACTTCAATAAGAATTTTATCCCTATGAATTTTCTTTCCAACGCATTTTGAATCAACTTAATCGAATACCTGTAAAAAATATTATGGCCAAAATATCGAAAGCTACTTAGAGATAAACCTACGTGAACGCGCGAGCAATTCATGGCGCGCGCGCAACACCTTATTTCCCCCCATCCGAGAGTCATTTGGTTCTACGTGCGTGTGTAGTGGTTATACAAGTGGGTGCGCATGGGCCTTTTCCGCAGACGAATCTTTAGTTTCCTTTCGTGATTCAAATTATTTTGAAAACCAAATTGGATGCGATTTTGACCTATTTTGTGGCTCTTATAAATAGAGGAGGGCTACACACTATCTCTTACCTCTTCATACACAATAGTTTCATCAAATTAATCAAGAACAATAGGCCACTTGTTATATATTGAAATAGGAGATCAAGCTCTAGAAAGGAATTGAAGGTCAATTACATTAAGATTTTGAAAAATTCAACATTAGATTTGAAGATCAACTTTTTTTTTATTTATTTCATGTTCCGAGTGATATTTTTCTATTATTCTTTTTGTGATTTATATATTAACACGTTAGGCTAGATCCGTTTTTGTATTGAATGAAGATGAACCCTATTTGTTTATTTGTATTAATTCAAGACTAATAGTTTAGCTTATTTTTTGCGTTTCTTGATTAATTTTGCATACTCATTGCATTATTTAATTGATTGGCCACAATGAAATAATTAATTGTTTATTGTGTGTTGGGAGACTCACAATAAGTTTAGAACGTAGCAAAATTAACATATGTGCAATAGATATTATGAATAACATTTATCACTTGTGCAATCATATAAATAATCTAAACTTTAATCCATTCTAATAATTTGAATTCGGGTCAGGAATATATTCAGGTCGTGGTTAGGATAGATTTAATTTGTCTTGGAAAATAAAATTATATATCATAATTTTAGCGATTGTCAAGAACACATGAGCGGAACTAGATTACAAATTAAGAATTAAAAACAGATAGAAATAGGAGGGTTCGAAATCCAATACAATTATGCATAATTTGATAGAAAAGAATTTTTACCGCTTTCTTAGATGATTTAGCATAAGATCAAATCAAAATCTCTATTTCCTTTACACAATTCGAGTTCCATGCATAATTAGTAAATTTGAATTTAATTTATTTCATGTGGGACGATAACTCTCAACTAATAGTTTAGTTTATTTCTTACGTTTCTTGATTAATTTTGCATACTCATTGTATTATTTAATTGATTGACCACAATGAAATAATTAATTGTTTATTGTGTGTTGGGAGACTCACAATAAGTTTAGAACGTAGTAAAATTAACATATGTGCAATAGATATTATGAATAACATTTATCACTTGTGCAATCATATAAACAATCTAAACTTTAATCCATTCTAATCATTTGAATTCGGGTCAGGAATAGATTCAGGTCCTGGTTAGGATAGATTTAATTTGTCTTGGAAAATAAAATTATATATCATAATTTTAGAGATTGTCAAGAACGCATGAGCGGAACTAGATTACAAATTAAGAATTAAAAACATATAGAAATAGGAGGGTTCGAAATCCAATACAATTATGCATAATTTGATAGAAAACTTAAAAATGGCGAAAGAATCTATTATTAGCATAAAATCAAATCAAAATCTCTATTTCCTTTACACAATTCGAGTTCCATGCATAATTAGTAAATTTGAATTTAATTTATTTCATGTGGGACGATAACTCTCAACTCATCAATTATATTAATTGTTAATGATCTCGTATACTTGCGGGTTTCACACAAACAAAAGTGGTGGAAAGTTTTTGATTCATTGGAGTAGTCCGGTCTTGTTGAATAGATCAGTTCATTCATTGGAGTCAATTTTTTTTTCCTTTCTTCAGGTGGAGAGATTTTGGAGATTTTTTCATTGCAGTGAATTTTTTGTCAAGGTGGAGGTTTGTGACCCAAAATCATCTAAGGTTTACGTGGTTTTGTGTATTGGGCTTTGAAGACATCTAAATAGGGTTCATAGTGGAAAAAGTTATTGACAGTACTAGCCTACCGCTTGTTGGATGCTCGAACTACCATATGGAATTTTCAGCAACGAGCTGCCGCTCATTGGTGCTCAAGTGGAGCGAGCCAGGCGCTTCAGCGCCGCACCATTCCGAGTTTTCCTTGTTTTGTTTATTCCACTTATCTTTTTTTTACCTAGTTTCCACATTTAGGACTATTATTAGGGTTTAACATGTACCCCTATATATAGTTGGCTTATCTTCAAGTTAGAACATGTTTTACCTCATGCTTACTATAAGTTAGAATTGTACAGGAACACAATATTGTCTTAATTTCTTTCTCCATTATTTTTTAATAAAATGTCCAATTTCTCTGCCAAATTAAATTATTGTTTCTTATGTTCTTGTTCTTGGTGATCAACATTTCATATCATGCCGAATAACTTTGTCCTATTTCTAACAATTTCCAATTGCTGACATTGCTATCAATTGAAAAAAAAAAAGTGAAATAACTCGACTATCTAAAATTGATTGATATTTTTGCCTCTAAAACCGCAAGAGAAGTTGTATTTAACTGATCGTTTACAACATTTTCGTATTGTTATTTGATTGTAATATAAATATTTTGAATATTTCATTATATTTGTTGTTTTATTGTTGATTTTAAGTTAACAAATTTAGTTTTGTAAAAGTCTTATTAAATGAGAAAAATTGATTGCTTGCTGCAATTTAGGAGCTTAAATTTTGAAATTTGTCACAGACCCCGTGAAATGAAGGTACGGCCTTAGGGTGAGGGTAGAAAACAAAATGAATTTTCTATTTTTTTTTTCTTTCGATTTAATTGTTATATGTGAGATTATATAAAATTACCATTTTATCTTTTAAATTGGTCAAAATTTGGTCAAATCGTTAAGTTTTGGTCAACGACGAGGGAATGGACAAAATCTATCCATCTGCCCTCCAACTACAACGAATTGAAAGGTTTGCAATTGTGGATATCACAAGTGAAATGTTTGGTATAATCTATAATTAAGTGAAAGATTTGAGACAATAATTGCAATTTTCTCCTTTATTCAAAAAGTAGAATTCACCTTTTAAATTCAACTATTAGAAAATACAATTAAAGATGAGTAATATTATTTATCTAGAATCTAGATGATTATTGATCTATTGAAATATTGTCACATTATAACTTTGAATGCATTTTTTTTTTTTTTTCATTTTAGTGATATATCGTCACATAAACAATAATCATCAAAATTCTAAATGAATAGCATCATTCATCAAAAAGATATGGAGTAGGAGCAACGTATTTTGTCTACCCAATTTAATTGAAGACAATCTAAACTTCTATGTAAATTTTACTTTAATGTCACCTTATATGGCTTGCACCCCAATTTGCTTGAGAACATTTATTTATTTGTAAGTTTTATAATTACCATGTTTACTTTTCTGCTTGTGCTAGTTTTCTTTATTATGAAATATTGTCACACTTTAGAATTTCAACGATGTTTATCCTCGTGGAGTCATATTTATATTTCTAGAAGATAGTGCCATCATGATGTTTCATCGACATTGTTGAAATCCATAATTTTGAGTTGGTGGATTAAAATGAGGTCGAGTAAAAATTTCAACTTAAAAAAAAAAATCGAAGATTCTTGACATCATTTACAAGCATTACTAATACATAACAATAATCACAAATATATGGTGTTGGATCATACACTGAGTAGACTCCTTCGGCCTGACACGACTCAAGCACCGTTTACTCTAATTTTGATCGTGAAAATAAACCAAAAATGAAAAAATAAAAATGACCTAGTCAAACAAACAAAATAATGATCAGAATATGGTGAAAAATCTAAACTGTTTACTTTGACGTACAAACAACTTCTTGACCACTGACCTATATTAATTTGCTAATTTCAACAGTTTTGACGTTTTCCATAATTTTATTTATGAATTTAATAAAACAATAGGGCCAAAAATTTATTGCTGGTTAGAAAAGTTGTCCCCATTGACATGGGTCAGCATTTCCAGCCATGTATTTTGTCTGTCCTCTTNTCATTTGTAAACATCGTTTGAGTGCATCAGTTCCTTGAGAATGTGCTTAGGTACATTCTTGGCATTTTGGATAGTCCAAAAGTATGGATTTTTTCTTTTTTATTAAGTGACAATTTTAGTCAATTAATCTTATCATTTGAAAAGTAGTTAGATGAGAACCGTCGGTTTCCTACATATATAATAAGAGTGAGGATCATTTTCACTGTAGAAACTTTCGTCTGTACAAAACGACGTCGTTTTGATTTTTCCTTTTTCCCCCCCCCCCCCCCCCCCCCCCCTCTTTGTCCACTTCCGTTTAAGATTATTTTTGAACTTCTTAAAAATTAATTTTAGCATATCAAGTTTGATTTACGAGTTTGAATTTGTAGAAGTCCATGCAGTTGACAATATAGAAAATTTGTTGAGAGAGGTGCTGTGTGTATAGGGTCACTTGTTTAGAGAGATGCTATGTGGCGGACAGATGTTCCCCCGTACTTGTACGAGGCCACAGTAGAATAACTCATTTGTTTATCATATGTATGATTTTGTCTCGTATAGAAAAACAAAATCACAAGGTTGTGTTTGGTAAACAAAATTAAGCCCATATTTAGTAAAGATTAAAATTAAATTTTTAACAGATTTTAATAAAAGTTGTCGATCAATGAAATATGTGATTTAAATTAATTGTTGACTTTGATATTGATAAAAATCTAAATTATAATTTCTATCAAACAAGGGTTAATATAAAATTAGGGTAGAGCGTATGTGTGTATATATATAAGGAATAGTAATTCTTTTATTTATTTTTTAAATCTAATTTGATAAAATAATACGAAGTGAGGAGGTGAGTTAGGTAGGATAAAAAATAGTGCAAATGACAATTCTTTTGAATTATTATTATTATTATTTTTTTTAAATAGTGACTACCTTAATCATCTTAATATTATCCACCTGATACTATATCCTCTAACTTCATATATAATTTTCTATAAGATCTAATTTTTTTTGTGTCACGTGTTTTGGGAGAAAACGAATTATTATTTTCTCGTTTTTTTTTTTTCCAATGTCCCAAAATAATGTCCAAGTTTTTGAAAAAATAAAAATAAAAAATCTTTTAGAGAAATATGGACTTAATTGAGTTATGTATATCTCAATCTAAAGTAATAATAGTTTAGTAGGAAAATAAAAGAAATGAATTAACTGAAATACAAAAAGAAAAGATCAAACTGTTAAATAAAGGATATATTTTTGAATTTATCAATACGTATTTGCACGAAAAAGAATGAAGATTTAATATGCACGAATCGTCTGATCAATGGTATGTTTGATTAATTTTTTATGGTATTTTTAAACACTGTTTTGCTGGATTTTACAAGAAAATCTATTTATCTCGTGGCATACATTTGTTTGTTATTTTATGTTGAGTTGTATTAATTAAAGATTATTTCTAAATAATTTGAAAATTTAAAATAGAGCACACTGTAATAGTCCTCTTTTACATGAGACCACAAGTTACATATTCTCATTTTTTATTCTCTTAACTAAGATGTTAGAAAACTAGCAAGAATTATGTATGATCTAATACCATTTGTAGGAGATAAGGACGAGATTATATGACACAATATGAATTAAAGAACACAACACAAGAAGAATACAAAAAAATTAGACAGATGAAAGAAGAATTCATTATATTATAGAAAAATACAAAGATATTGTGTTTTTAATATTTCTGTGATTTTTTCTTATATGTGTTGTTTTTATTATAAGTTTAATGCATTGAATTACTTGATCACTAATTTGATGATGATGTGAGTCTCTTACGAATCGAGAGGTGAGTTTGAGATTTAGACCATCTAGTAAAATTTAGTAAATTAGCATAACGCGTGGAGATACCTATACTAATTATTGCGGTCATCATATGAATTCTTAGAACTAGTATTTCATTTAACTAAATTTGATTCACATAAATATATGAAATTTAATTAGTTAAATATGTTCAATGAGAGCTCGAGAGGGATGAATTGAATACAATAGAATAATTCGATCGAACACTACATTAGGTTATGAAACTTGAATTAAAAATTAAGGTGATCAATAGATAAAATTGTTATGCCCTAATATTCATCACATATTTGAATCTTCAATCAACTGTTGTTTGCAATCTNATTGAATACAATAGAATAATTCGATCGAACAATACATTAGGTTATGAATCTTGAATTAAAAATTAAGGTGATCAATAGATAAAATTGTTATGCCCTAATATTCATCACATATTTGAATCTTCAATCAACCGTTGTTTGCAATCTTATTATATTTTCAATTAGTTAAAAGTAGTTAGGAAAAATAATCACAACCATCATAATTATTTACTTGCTTTTATCAAATAGGAATTAAAAAATTTCATTAAGTCATGAAGTATAGTCCTCGTGGAAACGATATTCGAACTCAAGGAGATTTACTTGGATGGATCAACCCTTTAGTAAGTAAATCATTGATTTTCTTGATGTAGTGATCAACCAATTCTTTATTCATTTGAATCGGGTGGGATTTTGTAGAATTGATATTATTAAAAAAAATTGAAATATCTTTCAAGGAATTGACATCCTTATAACAAGGAGGATTTGAAAGTTTATATTGAATATTAAGTTGAATGCGATTAATAATATAAAAGGAGTTTTAAGAATTATTTCTTGATCTAAATCTTTGACTAAGTAAAAATATTTTTAAGACAAATATTTGAATTACAAATATGAGTTTTTGAAAGTTTATATTGAATATAAAGTTTTTTACCACTAGCTCCATAAAGACGCTCAATAGTTTTTCAATTAAGACTCTAATAGTGAGTTTGAATTATTTATTGACCACAATAGTCATATTGTAGTGCCATTTTTTAGGTTGAATGCGATTGATAACATTAATTTTATCTTCCTATGTTAGAAAATTTTCATGAGAAGTTGAAAGAGTAACTTCGTTAGAAGAGGATCTGGTAAGTGTAGTTTCTACGCTTATTTGAGACCCTAAACCATGATATTTTATTGTCTTTTGGATAAAATTCAAGGCGGCAGCAGCTGAAAAAAGAAAAAAGAAACGCATACGGAAGAGAGAGAAAAAGAAGGTCCATGAAAAAGAAGAAAAAAGAGGAGAGAAAGAAAAAGAAAATGGCTGCCAGCACAAAGAAAAGAGAAAGAAAAGAAAAGAAAGAAGAAAGAAGGGGCAAAAAAAAAAAAAAAGGCTGCCGGAAGAAAGGAGAGGCATACACGAGAAGTTTCACATTTCGTCAATTTTTTGTGATGTCATTTCACTTTTGCGAGTTTTTATTTTTACAATATGAGTAATTAATTTTCATATTAGGAAAAATAATGTAGTCGACTTGTGATCATTTATTTTCATACTCCAGATTTCTGTGATTTTTTCTTATATGTGTTGGTTTTATTATAAGTTTAATGCATTGAATTACTTGATCACTAATTTGATGATTATATGAGTCTCTTACGAATCGAGAGGTGAGTTTGAGATTTAGACCATCTAGTAAAATTTAGTAAATTAGCATAACGCGTGGAGATACCTATACTAATTATTTCGGTCATCATATGAATTCTTAGAAC
>CAIGRQ010183085.1:0-17521 GCA_903798375.1 Fraxinus sp. D2006-0159
CCACTAAAAAAAAAAAAAAAAAAGACAATATCCTTGTGTCTGTCAAAATAATAATGATGCTCTGACCAACATTGCTACTTAAAATTAAACCAGTATTAAATAGAGATCCTAGACGAGCAAACAACGTTTAAGTTTTCTTGACACTTCACCAAAATTATGAAATTGTAAAAAATAAGGAGATAAAGATTCGTGTAAATTAAATACAGGAAATAGGGATTACAAAGGGTTGGTAAATAGTTTTTGAAGAAAGCATGGTGTAAGAGAAAAACTTAGAAATTAGTTTTACATCAGAGCTTGAATGTGAAAAAATTGTAAGAATTCGAAAGCCTTGTTGCCCATGATGATTTAGAAATTATATTAGTTGTTGACCCCAAAAAATTAACTCAACGGATGTCGAGCCCACTCTTTCCATGTCAAGTATGGTTCCGGCCCATTCTTATCGAAACAAGTACGGTAATCGGCCTGAAATGGATGCGGGAGACACTTTTCGACGAGAGACGAAAACGTTCGGACTCTGACGGTACGAATCAAAGACAATAGCGCTATCAATGACTGCCAAGCAGATTTCAAAGAATAAATCTCTTCTTCGTTCAAAGAAATATGTGGAAGGATAGATTAAGAGGAAGAATTTGTATATGAATCATAGTCTCTCCCTCTCGAGTTCATATTCATGAAGAATGTAACGAACTGTAGATATATGAATTACAAAGTATTTCTTTATGAGTATCTTTAGAGTTTTGAGTATACATGTATTTTATTTCTTGATTGTCGAGATGCCAATCTCTATTTCTTACAAGGAGAGGCTATTTATACTGCCATGACTGACATGGTGATCGTTGGATCAATGCCCCGTGGTCACATCTCCTACAGTAAAGCCTCACATCAATGTCTATTCCTATAATTAATATTGACAAGGGGTCAGTCGTTCTATATTAGAGGCTGACACACTGATTCACTGACATACTTTTATCACAGGCATCACATTAGTAATTCTAGGGATCTTTAAATCTTCAGTGCTGTCAGCATCAACTTAAGGACTTCTGGCGTGTTAGAGCTTTGAATGACTTGCAAGGACCTCAGCTTCATGCTTCAGTGTTTCAAGTAGGAGGGAGAGGTTCGTCGCCCGCTTCAGACTTCAGTGATAGGACTTTAGATGTTCGTCTCTTCTACCATTTTGACTTCATTGAAGGGGTTGTTTAAGTGGAGCAGCTCAGAGCTACAATCTCTGAGGCTCCTTCGCCTATCCAAAATTCCTTCATACATCCGAACTGTAAAACATGGAGAGGGTTTGATGCTCATAAAGTCTCGAAATTGATAATTACGATGGGTTTATTATTTTTAAATGATTTTGAAAGACACGAGACATCATTAATGGTGCCTCAATGACTTGATGTCGTAGCACGTTTCTAAGAAAAATAGCTGGGGTGGTACAACTTCCAATACATACAACCGTCGCTGCATTTAATGCCCAATGATGGATGTTCCCCATGCACTTTTTAAAATCCTAGACGCATGATGGCGCATGTGGCAGACATTCGGATCTGGGCCTTTGAAGATGAAGCGCCGACGTGTTAAGTGGCTCGAATTTGAACTTTCAAATGGACGGTTGGATGACCCGGATTAAGATCCAACGGTTAGGGTTGGGTAGGTCTGCCTATAAAAGGCTCAAATTTTCTGAGAGAATTTTTCTACTTTTGCGTGAATCTTTGCCTTATCGTTTTTCAAAATTCCCAACTCTTCAAGTCTTTCTCTTCAAGAACTTTGCAAGTTTTTTTTTCTCTTGAAATGCTTCCAAGTGTTCTCATTCTTCGAGTTTCTTTCTTCTTGCTTCTCATTTTCTCTGTGATTCCAGCAATCCTTCCCTTTTAAGTTCTTTGAGAAACTTGAAAGTAATTTACTTTTGTAAACTGTGCAAATTTTTAAGTTAGCCCCTGTTTGGGCCACATTCTTTTTTTCATTCTCATTCTTCTACTCATTTTCAACCACACATTCTCCAATAAAATAATATTTTCCATCACATCAATAACTTTTCCTTCTTTTTCAACCACATATTTCCTATCACATCAACCAAAAAAATGCATTCTTTTAAAAATAATGTGCACCAAACGGGACCTTAATCTATAAATCGATGGCTTCTCCCAAATCCATCGAAGATAGCATAGATATTAGTGAGTTGGAGAGTAAGTTTGGTTTTTCAATTACAAGCACAGTTGACCTTGCCAAAGCCATCGAGGCTGGGTGAGGCGCTTCTATTTCTTGGGGTGGCAATGGGAAAGATGAAATAGGTTGGGGACAGATAAAATTCCATCTTCAGTAGATTCGACCTACTTAGCCAATCTTAGGGAGAAGCATATGATCCCCTACAACATCGAGCTTCTTTTTCCATCTCCTAACGAGCGAGTCTCCCATCCTAGGCAATGATGTGTCGCCGTTAGCAAGTTTTTGTTAAAGGTAGGGCTTCGCGTGCCGATCCACCCATTCTTTAGGGATGTCCTTAAGTTGTACGAGTTGGCTCCTACCCAGCTCATCCCCAATACTTGGACCCAATTGGTTGGTTCTTACTTCCTTTGGAAGAAAGCCTCTTTGGATAAAGACATACCTTTGCATGTATTTCAGACTGTCTACCAGTTTCGATCTTTAGGAAATGGGGATTGTCGTAGCTGGTATTCCTTATGTCCTTGGGAGGCACACTCCCTCTTTGTCCTAGGTCTGTCTACATCCATTAAAGGGTGGAAGGAGACCTGATTTTGGGTTAGGGGAAAGTGGTAGGAATGCGAGGACGACCTTGTCCCCCATGTCAAAGTTCCAACTCTTATTTTCTAAACCCCGTGAGTTAATTTCCTTATTATTTGATTTCTTGAACTGACAATGTCTGATACTTGCATTTCTTTATGTTTGTCTTGAATGGTCAGTTGAGTGGTTTGAGTTCACCGAGTTCGACTGGTACACTCTTTCTGAAATGTATAAGAAATCTCCCGACGCTCGTGATTTTGCTCATTTGATCCAACTGAGCCACCTTTTCGAAGACTTTAGTTTAATGGCAAAGTGGGGTAAGAGGCTCTCATACTTGTTTATTTTTACCTCTCCTTTGTAGAACTCCTTTAACATTGTTCGTTTCCTTCTTTGCAGATCATTTTGAGAAGATGAGGCACCCACCCCTGACATGGCCACCATCATCGTTGCCACATCCACCTTAGGAAAAGGGATGAAGCCCTCATCTATTGGAGGGAAAAAAGGTGAGGGACAAAATTGAGAGGGTCAGCAAGGAGGTTGCTCTCAAGAAGAGGGACGACCCCTTAAGCCTAATAGGGGGAAGAACAAAGTCAAGGAAGAGTAGAAAAAGAAATTCAGGATCCCGACCCCTAGTGGACCGGGTGGCTCGTCCCTCCCTCGTTCTGAAGTACCGACAGGGGAAAAACTGTTGGGTAGCTCGATAGCTATAGCCCTTGGGGGTAAAAAAGGCCGAGCAACGTGGAGGCCCCAAGGCAGGACCCTGCCAAAAAGGTTAGAGCGTCAAGTGACTCCACCACCTTTGAAGCACCTAGGTCAAAACCCGCGCTGGCCTCGCAACCTGACGAGCTGGCCTCTAAGGCTCTTGCACTTCTTTCGCAGAAATTCAAATTGCTGTATCCATGTTTCACAAATATTGGATGGAGAAGTGGAAATGCTACGTAGAGCAGAACGATGCTGTCGACGTCTTCGCCACAATGGTGGCCCAAGCGGGAAGATCGTTCGGCATAGCCATAGAGGCTTAAGCCCTCTTTAAAAACTTTCAAAGTAAAAACTAGGGGTTTGCTAGTAAAGCTACCCAGGTTGAGAAAGCAGCCAACAAGGCCAAGGCAGAAGTAGAGGCCTTAAAAAGGAGAAGTCTAAAGAGTTAATGAAGCTTGCCTTGAATCGCTGAAGAAAATGGTCCATCTTTGTTAGAGTGAAGTGGCCTCTTTGCCTAAGCGAGTGGAAACTTCTGACACACATCAAAAGTTGGCTGCTGAGGCCTTGGAGAGAGCCTACAAGGAAAACTCCACCTTGAAGGGGAAAGTGGGAGAGCTAACCTCCTAAGTGGCTGGCATGATCGAAGAGGTGGAGATGGTCAGAAGTGATGTTGATCGCATCGGTAATGATACTGAGAAGTCCTTCAAGGCCAACTTCTACTTAACTGAGGCATACCAGCGCTTTGGAAAGTATTGGCGGAGGTATGCCTATATTGAAGTAATTGAATGGCTAGAGGTTCACACTCAGCACAACACTTCTGATCTGAGGACCAAGTTCCTCGAGGACGATACGGAGGAGTCTGAGCCTCAAACTCCAGTAGAAGGGGCTCAAGTAATTGAACTTAATGAAGATGCAGCTGAAGAGACTGCTAAAGAAGTAGCCCCTTGATGTGATCGTACCTTTTGTGGCTCCTCCGCCCCTACCTCCTTAGGGCCTATGCTTTCAAGTGTCTTTTAAATTTTTCACCAAGTGTAAAGCCTCGGACCACCCAATGTAAACAATCTTTTACTTAATGAAGTTATGTTTTATCCAATGCTTAGAGTCTTTTTTATTTTTCACATTCGTATAATTTCTGCTTAATTTTGACGTGACTGGTAATATAAATTTGAACCGTTTGTACTTCAATTATGACATTAAGTCGAACATTAACATCAATTCAACAATGACATTGAACACATAAGTTCAAAAGCCTATTCACTTCCGAGCTTATGAACCTTGTGGTTCAACTTTATCAAACATGCAACGAGGTTTGACTTATCCAAGCATTAGGTGGTCAGACCTAACAATAGGGTTTTAGCAATAACATAACTAGACTTGCAAATATTTTACAAGTGTTGAGATGTCTGACTTAATTCACACCATACCCCAACTTATGAACATAAGCTCAAAATCAAGTTTTAAGTAGTAAGCAAACTAAGAACCTTCTAACTTTATAATTTGTTGAACCAGATAATCACGTTTCTGAGGTCAACCATGTTTGCAAGATTTTAAGCCATATCAGACCTCCATACTAACTACTTCAATAATAGCACAAACATTAAAATTTCTTCAAAGTGTTTGTAGGTCATGCACTTTTATGTATTCCTCACCTTAGATTCATTGATGTATATGAGCTAAGGTTCTTCAGTACTTCAGACCTTTAGTCTGACATTATTTATAATTTACATAAGTATAAGCAATTCGATTGCCTTTCTTTTCTTAAGTAATGGACTGTTGATTTGCCAATGCTGAGGCTTCCGAGGCTTCCGTAATAATTTTAATTTTTAGAAGCATATTACACTTTGTGAATACTGAAGTGATCATCTCTGGGGATATTATGTATTGTTCTCATGCTTTTACTTTTACAAGGTCAGTATGTTCTTTTTGGAAAATTTTAGAGGCTTTTGGCCTTTTTCGAAGGAAATTTTGACTTTTGGCTGAGATAACATGAGTCATTTTTATTGCATTATAAACTATGCATACAAGATGTTTTATATAATTGATAGTACTTGCGTAAACGTTCTGCATTCCAAAGATGAGGTTGTGCCTTTCCATCCATGTCTTGGATTTTGTAGGTTCCAAGCTGAACCTCTTCGCTGATGCGGTAACGACCCTCCTAATAGGGGACCAAGGGTTCTTGTCCCATGCTCTTTCGGAGGCAGGAACACCCTTCGAAGTACTAATTCATTTAAACGAAATGACTTCTTTTTTACTTTTGAGTTGTAATAGCTAGTCATTTTCCTTTGGTACATGGCCAGTTTAGCCTAAGAATCATCCCTCCTCTCTTCAAGAAGGTCCAGCCCACACCTTCTCATCTCATCGTTACTTATTTCATTGAAGTATATTCGCTTGGGAGATGGAAAACCTACTGGAACGGGGCTCATAGCCTCAAACCCGTAGGTCATAGAGAATGGGGTCTCTCCAGTGGCGATTTCGGCTTGTTGTTCTGACTGCCCTAAGTACCTAGGGTAGCTCATCGACCCATGCTCCATCTAGCTTTCTCTTTAGGGTGTATTTAATTAATTTTTTTAACAACCTCAACTTTCCCATTAGCCTGGGGGTGATGTGGGGAGGAAAAATGCTTCTTGATGTCTAACTCCTCATACATATCCCTGACCTTCTTGTTAATGAACAGCCTACCATTGTCTGATACGATTGAATGAGGAATCTCAATCCTACAAATGATGTTCTTCCATAGGAACTTGGAAGTGTTGGCCTCAGTTATCTTGGCAAGTGGTTCGGCTTCTACTCATTTCGTGAAATAATCAATGGCGATAATTGCAAAGCTAGAATTTCCTCTCCCTTTGGAAAGAGGTCCAATTAGATCAACATCCCATTTTGCAAACGTCCAGGGGCTAGATACTACGCTCAGCTCTTGTGAAGGTTACCTTTTTATAGTAGCAAAGAGTTGTCATTTGTCACATTTTCTAACAAATTGTTGCGCATCCTTTTTCAAGGTAGGCTAATAATAATCCTGTCTAAGTACTTTTATGCCAAGGACCAACCCCTATGTGATTGCCACAAACTCTATCATGGATTTCCCTAAGTACATAGTTTGCTTATTCTCCTCCAACGCACCTCAATAGGGGCATTGAGAACCCACGTTTGTACAACATCTCGTCTTGGAAGACGAAGTGGGTAGCTCTCCTTCTGAGCTTTGAGCCTCTTCCTTCCCCAAGGACAGGGTCTGATCCTTGAGGTAAGATATGATGGGCTTCATCCAAGGTGGGGTATCCTCAACCCACATTACTGTCCCACTTATGTTAGTCGAGGGTTTGGAAAGGTGCTCAATAGGCATCACTGTGAGCAGTTCGGAGTCTTTACCGCTTGCCAACTTTGCTAATGCGTCGGCATGAGCATTTCTGGAGCCTAGGATTTGTACCAGCTCAAACTTCTCAAAGAAAGGTATGAAGCTCATCACCAACTTTAAGTATGCCGCCATAGATTTGTCTCTCAAAGATGATCCCTGCTCCCGACCCCATGTCTCTAGAAGACCCATCAACCGACAGGTTCCACGTTTAGGGTTCGGCAGGTTCCATTTCCTCCTTAACTTCTGGAATAGGGGTAAATTTGGCCACAAAGTCTGCTAGGGCTTACCCTTTGATGGCTGCCTGGGTTTGAAGTGATGTCGAACTCACTAAGTTCCACAACCCATTTAAGTAACCTCTCTAAAGCGTTGGCTTCTAAAGTACTTGCTTGAGGGGGTAATTTATCAACATATGGATGCTGTGAGCTTGGAAATGCAACATCAACTTCCTGGATGTTGTTACCAAGGAAAGTGCCAACTTCTCCATGTTTGGATACCGAGTTTTTGCCGCTAAAAGTGTTTTACTGACATAATAAACTGGCAGCTAGTGGTTATTCTCCTCTCTGATCAGAACTAAGCTGAGAGCCTTGGAAGTTACCACTAAGTACAGGTATAGTATTTTATGATCTTTTGGTTTGGAGAGAAGAGGTGCCTAACCAAGTGCTTCTTCAGTTCTTGCAAGGCTACTTCACATTCCTCCTTCACTGGAATTTGCTCCCTCCTTTGAGGATCTTGAAGAAGAAGGGTAAGCATTTGTCCGTTGCTTTGGAAATGAAGCGATTTAGGGCTGCACTCGTCCCGTGAGGCTCTGCACTTCTTTTATCTTTTGGGGTGACCTCATTTCAATTAAGGTTCGATGCTTCTTTGGTTAACTATGTAACCTAGGAATTTTCCTGATGATACCCCAAAAGCACATTTCAAGGGATTGAGCTTCATTTGTTACCTTCGTAAAATTTGAAATGTTTCATCAAGGTGGGCAATATGATCTCTTACCTTCAAACTTTTACCATCATGTCATCCATGTAGACCTCAATGGTTCTCCCAATAAGGTTGGCAAACGTCTTGTTAACAAGTCTTTGGTAGGTTGTTTCGACGTTAAAGGCATAGCCTTGTAATAGTAGAGCCTTTATCTGTGATAAATTAGGTATGCTCCTCGTCCTCTGGGAACATGGGAATTTGGTTGTATCTCAAATAGGCATCTATGAAGCTAAGAAGCTCATGCCCAGCAGTTGAATTCATAAGCTGATCTATTCTGGGAAGTGGAAAGCTATCCTTGAGGCAAGCTTAGTTCAAATTCGAAAAATCTATGCACACCCTCCACTTTCCATTGTGCTTTTTCACCAAAACTGGGTTTGAGACCCACTTCGTGTACACAGATTCCCGTAAAAATTCATTATCAATCAGCTTCTTAACCTCATCTTTTAGGGCCTCATGTCTTTCAGGGTTAAGGGCTCTCCTCTTTTGCCTATGTATCGTAGCTTTTGGATCTATGTTCAAGTAGTGGCAACTGACGCTAGGGTCAATGCCTACCATATCGCCATGCTTCCAAGCAAAAACGTCAAGGTTTTTAAGTAAGAAGTTTTTCAACTCCTCCTTCATTTTCAGTGGTAAGTTACTTCCCAATGGAGGCATTTTGATGGATCCATAGGGTCTGCTGGGAAGGTCTCTAGGTCTTCCATAGGTTAGTCTGAGGCTCACAATCAATGATGCGGGTCCAACTCCTCCACGCAGACTATTTCTTCAGTAGTTGTCCCTTCTTCGAGGGCTTGTATGGTACCGAAGACATCTCGTTCTTTAGGAGCCTCGATCATAACAATGTCTTTCCCTTGTTCAGGGAGGTCACTCATGACAACGTCGGTGACAATGACGTTGATGGTTCTTGGTTCCACTTTCCTTAGGGAATTTGAGTAGCATTCTCTAGCTCCTCATTGGTTACCTCGTATTGTGGCAATGCTATCTTCAGTAGGGAATTTCATGCATAGGTGATGAATGGAGGTGACTGCCCATAACTCCTTCAGAGCTGGTTTCCTAAGTACTTTATGATAAGTAAATCGATTGTCAACCACCAGGAATTCCATGAAATGGAGAGCAATTAAAGGTTCGATCCCCATTTCTATTGCTAGAGCAATTTTACCTCTTGGAATGATGCTATCTACTGTAAAGTCATATAAGGGAGAACTCGTGGTCAACTTTCATTTTGTCAAAAGCGGTTCCAAAGATAATGTTGATCGAGCACCCATTATCCACTAACATTCTTTTGAAGCCGTTACGGGCCACGACATCCCTTACCACTAGGGCGTCATAGTGTGGATAATGCACTCCCACAGTATCCTCCTGGGTGAATATAATTGATAGAATTATTCTCCCAGTTGAAGAGTAGTAAACTATGTAGCTCGTCATTGGAGAATCACTTGCTTCTCTAGCGTAATTCCTTTGTGAATTTCTGGATTTCCTTCCAACATGATTGTGTCAATTTCTCTGATGGGCTCCTACTCATTGTTAGGTGGGGGACTCTGTCTTTGCATTTGACCCTATCTGGGCGTTTCAGTGTCATTTATTTCGATTTGGCCGACACTGTTCATTATTCCCATGCTGTTGATTTTACCCATATGGAGCATTTCCTAGAGGGCGTCTTCTCCTTCCTTGATTCAGGTTCCGAGGGTATCTTACGATGTCCCAACAGTTCTTCGTACGATCGCCATGGGACTGATGGTATATGCAATAATTGGACACTATGTCCCTATTTCTAGGTTCAACATCTCACCCCTACCTCGTCCTTATTCCAGCACTAGGATTGACCTCCTCATAAGCTAAAGTAGGTACGACATTGAGTGTTGCTACGGAAAGCTCTTGTCCATGATTTATTGGTGCGTGTTGATTCATCAAATGGAAAGTAAGGTCTCTTCCCCTTTGCATTTGAAGAGGCAGTAGACCTGGCGGGCCTTGTTCCTATGATCTTTCAATTCTTCATTGAGGATTTCGCGCCTTATCATTTCCAATAAGACGCCATAGGTGGTTGGGTCCTTGTTCTACACGTCCCTCCAAAAGAGGAAATTTAAGTCCAATCCTCCTCGCAAAGAAGTTAGCGCTTCCCTATCCGTGACTTGCACACAATAGGTCATTTTTCTTCGGTGAAGCGGGATAAAAAAACTCTTTAGTGACTCACCATGCTATTGTCGCATTTCTTGAAATCGCTGAATGGGCCTTTCTCCTTATTTGCTTGTTGCAAAGCGCTTCAAGAACATCTTCTTGAGGTCGGGCCAACTTCGGATGCTTCCTTCTAGCAATCTTGCGTAGCTAATTTCTGTCCTTCCACTTAGGGTCAAGTAAAAGGCTCTGCACTTCATGGCTGGTGTGGCCCCCTTCAAATTCATGTTTGTTTTGTAGCTGTTCATGTACTTCGCGGGGTCACCTCTCCCATCATACTTGAGAATTTTAGGGAGAGTGAAGTGGTTTACCATGAAAGCATTCCTTATGGCTTCTGAGAAAGGCGAATGCTCATCATCATCATCAAGGTCGTACGATCTCTAAGGCTCATCTGAGTCCTCATCCTCCCTTTGGTGAGTTCGAGAAGGTGGTTGAGAAGGTTCTGCTTCATTCTTAGCCTAGTCCCTCCTTTCACGCCTATTTCTAGGAGGCGAACCTGAGGCTCTTCCTGGTAAGTTGGTTGTTGTCCTTCCTATTGGCGGGGCTCCTATTGCATATTCTTAGGCATTGGGAAGAAGGAGGATGATGGTGATAAGCTTGCTTATTTCTAGGTGCTTGGGGCGATTGATCTTGCCTATTCCTAGGCAGTCCTGAACTTATCTTGTCAAATACGCTGGCCGACCTCTGGGGTCTATCTTCTGGCTCGTAGTTCGGAGGAAAATTGAATGGAGCTTTGTACGGCCTTTTCGAAGCATAATTGGTCGATGTATCCACCTCGATTGTTGAGCCTACATCCGGGTATAATGGTGTCCAGCCATTTGGCTTTGGACTTCTTCCTCCTCCTGGTAATATCCTTGAGGATCTGGGAATGCGTTTTCTAGGGCTGCATATGGAGGGACATGATATCCTCATCGTCCCTGCATGTTCATCAGCATCTCTTGTATTATGTTTCTCATATTGGATGCCATTGTGGCCATTTCTCTAGTAAGCATGCCCCCACCTCTGGACTCTCGTCGTCGCACTGGAGGTCGTGGGCAAGCAGTTGGGCAGCTCGTAAGGGTTCTCCTTCTTCAGGGTATTCCCTTGTCCTTCTAGGTGCACTTTCATCATTTGAGCTAATCTTTCTCAAAACACTTACTGGGAAATTTTCCCTTTCTTCAAGGGTTTTAGGTTTCTAACAGTCCCCTTTTTCTAGGATATTCGTTTTTCAAGGTTTAGAACTCTTTCAACCAAACTTTCGCTTGTAGCCTAGCCTTTTCTCTACATGTTTTCGTGGTTAACCGTAACAAACGGCGTCAATCTATTAACCCCAAAAAATGAGCTCAACAGATGTCAAGCCCACTCTTACCACGTCAGTACGGTTCGGCGCGTTCTTACCGAAATAAGTACAGTTATCGACCAGAAATGAACGCAAGAGTCACTTTTTGACTAGAGACGAAAACGTTCAGACTCCGGCAGTACGATTCAAAGACAATCGCACTATCAACGACTGCCAAGCATATTTCTAAGAATCTATCTCTTCTTTGTTTAAATGAATATGTAGAAGGATAGATTAAGACGAAGAATTTGTATATGAATCACAATCTCTCCTTATTTGGTTCATATTCATCAATCATGTAAAGAACTATAAATAGATGAATTGCTAAGTATTTTCTTATGAGTATCTTAAGAGTTTTTGTGTATACATGTGTTCGTTTTCTTGACTATCAAGATTCCAACCCCTATTTCTTATAGGGAGAGGCTATTTATACTGTCATGACTGACGTGGTGATCGTTGGATCAATACCACGTGGTCACATCTCATACACTAAAGCCTCACATCAATGTCTATTCCTATAATTAATATTGACAATGGGTCAACCGTTCTATATTATAGGCTGACACGCTAACATACTTCTATAACAGGCATCACATCAGTCATTCTAGGGATCTTCGAATTTCAGTACTGTCAGCATCGACTTAAGGACTTCTGGCCGACTATAGTGTGTTTCTGCTTCGCTTTTCCAGATAAATTATAGGTGCACAATTTTGTTTTTGTTGCTAGATTACTTAATGCAACATTTGTTCTATGAAATGTTTTTTCTTTTATACAAATGTGTGCATGGAGATTTTGTAACACAATCTCCCATTTAATCTTAGCATTCAATACGTTAATTACCTTTAAAATAACACAATCCAAGCATTGCACAAGGCAAAAAAAACGAGTTTTTATTAAAAGCTTGTGTGAGCCACCATTTTTTGATAAAAACACATTTGAGAATAATATTTTGATGGAGAATGTGTCGTTAAAAAATTAGGAAAATTTTTGAATTTGCGCGTAATATTATTTTATTGAAAAATGTATGGTTAAAAATAAGAGAAAAATATATATTTTGAAAATAATGAATAACAAACCAGGTCTAAATTCATTCATTTAAACACTATTTTTTTTTATGAAAAATAAGTTACTTTCCCCTTTGATTAAATTTTCCCTTCCACAGAAGCTGGTTTCACAGATTCTGGTGTGCTAATGGAATTCGATTTCACAGACAACTGGCAGTCTCTATTTTTGCTTTACGAAGTGCAATTTTTAGAGTGTGACTGTTTAATTTGCAAATTGAACAATACCAACCAACGGTTTGCGTATTTTCATTCAGAACTAATTAACAGGAATTCATAGGCCACTGAGTGGGTGCTCGATGTTTGCTTCTTGAAGGTCTAAACTCTTTAAATTTCCACGCGTTATTTTTCATTGGGAGTCATATTTATTGATTGAGCCATTATCTTGCAGTTGGATGTAGCCACAACTCTGGATATTATTATTAAATGTCAAAAAGTCTTTAATAAGAATAAACATTTAGAGTGATAGATTTTATTATTGTCTGATTTAAATAATGTTTAAACCATATATAGCTTGGAAAGGTTAAGAGGTTGAAAATTCACTCATCGCATGTTTTTGACAGCTAAATTGTTAAAATTGCTTCTCAATCAGCACACACCACAATGAGTTAACCATTTATATTGACTTACTGACAATCAACACAACTGTTCCACGCTACATAATTTACACCGATTCGCAATTTCAAAAGTCACTCCTTCAATCAAACGTTGCCGCTGCTGAAGTATCAGTGTGGTAATTGCCTACAAGTTGGGCAATACCACTTTCCTTTAAACCTTGTCTCTGGAGTCAGGCCAACGCAAGCATAATGAAACCATTCGCCCCCTTGGCACTGTCAACGAAAACCCAGCATTAGGTAATATATAAAAACTAGGTCTTTAGCTTTCAAGTACAAGTTTTTCCCCAAATGGTTAGCCAAAACATTTAATCCCTTCAATTTCTATATTATCAATGCAATGACCAAAGTCCCTGATTGATGCAGATTTCAGCAGGAACACAGTTTACAAGAGATCTAAATCCAGAAATTTGGATTCACCCTTGACTTCATATATGTACCATTCCCAGCAAAAGAACAGATTCACTGCATGAACTCAACAAGTATTTCAACTACCGTATTACTGAAAAGTAAGCCGCCTTTGCTTCAAACAATAAGAAATTCCTCATAAAAATTCAAAATGCAATTGGATGCAAAAAAGAGCAAATGACAAGTAAAAGGATAGGATAAGGGGACAGCAATTTACATTTTCATTGTCGCAAGCAATCATATCACCAAAAGATACCTGTAAGATTAGAATAGCTTCAGTAGCTACAGACTAGCTTCAAACATAAAATTCTGATGTATAGAATGATTTGGAAAGACAAATAATTAGCAAATAGATGTCAGAACCTGATGACAGACGCAGTAGGTAGGTTCGTTTGGATCAATAGGCTGATCAAGCTCAACAGGTGAAGAAAAATCCTTTTTAAGGCTCCCCGGAGGAGGCATAAGCTCAAAATCTCTATCACGCTCCCTGTCCCAATCCCGATCCCTGTAGTCAAACCTCTTTGACTGAGGAGTTCCATAAAGTGCTTTGCGTCTTTCATTTTTGGGAACTA
Organism: Fraxinus sp. D2006-0159; assembly: GCA_903798375.1. Taxonomy (NCBI): domain Eukaryota; kingdom Viridiplantae; phylum Streptophyta; class Magnoliopsida; order Lamiales; family Oleaceae; genus Fraxinus; species Fraxinus sp. D2006-0159. The sequence continues at coordinate 13,899 of CAIGRQ010183085.1, forward strand.
AGGGTAATGGAGGAAGTACAACTGGATCATCCGGTGCTAATTTTCCTTCTGCAAAAATTGGAAAATAAATTAAATGACAGCACGAAGAACATATGTTATTACATCTCAACACAACATGCTACACCACCCCTTGTTAGGCTAATGCTCTATTGCCATCAGGACATACAACCAACATGATTGTGGACCCTCAAAAGGATTGGCTTGCTTAGGTGATCCTTCAGGTATGAAACACTAAAAAGAAAATGAAATCCTGAAACAAATTCAAAACAATTCAATCTGCACACTTCTAGTGACATATTTTAGAAAAATATTGTGAGAACCAATCTTCAAACAAGCCTAAATTTATAAACAAATGTAAGAACTGAAGCTCCATGATAATATAACACCAGATGGGTAAATCAAAAAAGGCATCGTGCTGTCTAGATCCAGAAAGTATAAAACTTGTCGTGGTACATACACTGATTAAAAAGGCGAAATCGAGTACTTTATCCGTCTGTGAGGCGAGTAAGCCTCGAGGCGCTTTGAGGCGTTAACCAAAAAAAATAAGTCATAAAAATACAAATGTACAAAATAAGCCAGTGAGAAACAAACTTTAAAATTCACTACACAATAAAGCAAAGTGTAACTTGAAAACAAACACAATAAATTAATAAAGTAGTAAAAGTTAAATCATGAAAGCGCGGAAGATAAAGACGAACACAATGCCATTGCAGTTACGAGAAAACAAATTAGTGACTCAGTAAACACAAGTTTCGGATCGCATCTTAAATCTTCTTGTACTTTGTAGTTATGATAATATATATTTTGATAATGATGGGGAAAAAGTAATAGATTAAGCAAACTTTAGTCAACTAATACTATTGCCGAAACAAAAATACATGCATTTATATATCATGGATGCATGCATGTTTTTTCCCAAAACATAAGTAAACTCGAATTAAGGGTGAATATGAGATGGAGTCAACCAGAAAAGGGAAGACCAACAACAAGAAAAGGGGAAAAAAATCAGAAACAAGAAATATAAAGGTCAAATCGGCGATGCTGTGGCATAACCATTGACTGGTCTGCTTCCGTTGCCAATTAGGTGAAGTGGAGTCGGTGCTCGACAAAACTTTTGATGTTGTCTTTGAGTTTATTTTAGTTTTCGTGTGTATAATCCTTATTTTATTCTTATTTACATCTGCTTTTATGAATAACCTAACAAAAGTTTGACTTTCCAAGCTGGTTACACACAACAAAAGGTGAGCTTTTAATGCGAGTTGGTTTGGTTCCAGGCAAATATACCATATAAAAAAGTAGTGCACGCACCTCCGACTATCTGAGGCGTGCGCTGTAAGGCTTACAAGACATCAGTAAAGGCATAAGCCTCATAAACCTGCTTAAAAATTCATGCCTCGAAGCTTTTTCTATGCACCTCAATTTGAGGCACGCCTAGGATTCACCTTTTTAAACCATTCACCTTTTTAAACCATGGGTACAGAAACCCAGCAGCTAATCTTAATAGGGAATCAACTAAAGGGTCAGAAAATTCTAAGTGCTCATTTCATTATTTAATTAAGTAATAATACAATACCAATAAATGGCCCAAGAAGCAGTTGATGTACCTTGTTTCAGATCTTCAGCAAAGTAGTTTAGATCCTCATCAAGTCGTTTTACGTGGCTATCTATCTGAAGAGAAGTGGGAAAGAAGCAAGATACATCACATATTCCAACTCTTCAGAATATAAATAATATCAAAACACTGATCAATTAAATGCATTGGCATGTAAGCAGGTGAATTCTAGTAACAGATTCATGGATATCAAAACTACTGCAATAACATAATGCTTTAAGAAAGGTTTAAAGATTAAGAGACTAAGGAACTCTTTCCACCCACCTTCACTCCACAAAGAAAGCATCTAAAATCAAAAGATATTTCTCCAAATTACTCAAAAGACCACCATCTTAGGAAAAATACATAGTTTAATAAGGATCATTGTCACTATAATGACATATCAAAGAGCGGAAGAAAGACTAATGTGTCCGTGGAAAAATCACTGTGCATAAATTTGGGGAAGATGCTTGTTATTTCAGCGGGCGTTGCAAGAGCAATTCTATGTATGAGTTGTTTTTGCCAAAAGTTTGAGAAAAAGCATTAACTTATTATTTCTTTGTTTGCATGTTGTTACAAGGCAATCAATTGCTTATATTGAAAGTTTGGGAACAGCCACATTGTCTCTTAATCAAACATAAGAGTTGTCGAAGAGTAACAAGCTGTTTATTTCTGCATTATTTTTCTAACTATAATAAAAAAAAGATGTGATACCATATAACATGCAGTGAAAAGAAAAAAAATAATAAGTCAGAAAACCATATAAAACAGGTAAAGGAAAAATGACCAAACTCCAATGTCCAACGAATTCAAGCACTATCACAATCAAATGCAACCAGAGCAGCTATAAAAGATGTGATACCATATAACATGCAGTGAAAAGAAAAAAAAAAATAAGTCAGAAAACCATATAAAACAGGTAAAGGAAAAATGACCAAACTCCAATGTCCAACGAATTCAAGCAATATCACAATCAAATGCAACCAGAGCAGCTCATGCTACTATGGAAGGAATAGACCCTATAAATGAAAAATTCTTCACAGGGTCCGAGTACAGTAGCATTAATGACTTTGTAGGCTTACGAGATCATAAGCTTGTCGGGCCAATAGAACCTTTTCTGTGCAGAGACTGAGTGCACTGTCCTGGTTGGCCTCAATATCTTTTTGAAGCTTTTCAATTGCTTCATCGTCTTCATCGCTGTTGACACCATATTTCCTTGAGAATAATCCCCCATTTCCCTGAGATGCCAATCCCAAACAGTACTTGGTTTGCTGCCTTGTCTGATTTATCATCGCTTAAATTTTCATACATTTATATAAATTAGAAAAGTCTGTCATTTATTCTTATAGAATACATATTTAAAGTAGAAAACAGAAAACAAAGGGGAAACCTTGGGATCTCTCATCCAATTCTCGAATGGTGTTGAGCAACCTCTGAAGCTCCGCGGGTAACGTACTCGAATCTAATAATAAAAATAATAATTGATTGTCGCTATTATTCACAAACAATTTCATCTAACAATTCAAATTCACCATATATAATTTAAAAAGTAATAAAAATAAAAATCTCACATTCCAAATAGTCGTCCACAAACACACCGGTTCTCGCTATGGCCATCTTGAGTTAATTGCTTGCTTCTAGGGTTCCACTGCAGGGAGGGCAGAGAAAGCTCGCTGGAAGAAGAAAGTGGGAGAGAAAATGAGAACCGAACGACGTCGTATCTCCTGACTGTAAGATTGGGAAAATTCCGCCGAGGTCCCCAACCTTCCGTAGCTGTGTCACCAATATCCGCAACTAACAGAAAACACTTATTTGAACGTTGAAATGACCAAGTAACGCACTTACGTGACATTGGGAATGGGGTGAAGCAAAAGAGTAGACTTCATAAACATTGTCGGAGTTGTACTTTATTCGAATTTTTAAATAGAAATAGAAGTTGAAGTTAAATTGGACAAAATGTTAAATTTTGAAAAATGATTTTGTTGTTTGTACGTATTAAAAAAAAAAATATATATATATATATACTAGTTTT
>CAIGRQ010183117.1:0-18736 GCA_903798375.1 Fraxinus sp. D2006-0159
AAATCAATCCTCGTGGGAACGATAAATTCTAGGATTTCCACTTTATTACTTGTCAACGAACCGTGCACTTGCGATGATTTAAATTCGGAATATATTTTCATGAACAGGCTCCATCTAGTTGAAGATTCTAACTAAAATCAATAGGTAAAAACAGCTTCCAACTTGCAACTGATTTTATCTTGTGTCTGAGGTATTAAGAACCTGAATCCAAGGAATCATTCCTTACAATCTCCACCTTGATTCCTTGAAGGATTTTACATATCAAGTCTGCGGGCTGGTGATCAGGCAACTTGCAATAATTTTCTGTTTGTCCTCAATGAAACTTTCAGCAGAATCAGATTTGTTTTCAGTTCCAACCTCAACTTCACTTCCTCGCAAGATGTAGATGTCTTGTTGTAGGCTTGTAGCATTCCTCAACCTTTGCATCCACCTTCTCAGTTGTTGCATCACTCATCTTCAGCATCCTCTTTCTCCTTTGCAGATTTTAATCTCAGCTTTGATACCACTTGTTGGGGATTTAAGCTTCCATATATCCAACAGAAGAAAGGAACCAGCAAAAGAAAGAAACCAAGAGAAGAAATGAACCCAGCAGAATATTCAGCATAAACAGATGCAAACCAGAAGAAACATAAACCAGTAAGAAGAAAAAACTCAACAACAGATTTTGTAACAGGAAGATTTCTTCCTCAGCCTTTATTGACAAAAGACTACATTCAATTCAGTTATTAACTAACTAACTACCTTAGGCTCCATCTAGTTGAAGATTCTAACTAAAATCAGTATGTAAAAACAGCTTCCAACTTGCAACTAATTTTATCTTGTGTTTGAGGTATCAAGAACCTGAATCCAAGGAATCATTCCTTACAATAAATAAAAGGCATTTTGTACTAATTTGAATGTTGAAATTTGAAGCTAATAATAGATTAATAAAAGATGAATCTCAATGTGCAGAAAAAGAAGTCAAAGAAATGGAATTCAAGAAGAGTGCGTTGGCGGTTTTGGATCCAATTTCAAAATTTAGGCCATTGTTTGGTGTTTGGTAGAAATCTTAATCTAGATTTTAATCTAAGTTAATATCAATAATTAATTTTAATCACATTTTATGGGATACACATTTTTTCAACCACACATTTTATCAATTTTTATCAAAATCTACTAAAAATTTATAGAGGACCTTACTCAACAAGTCACCTGGAGAAGATTTGTTGGTCAAAGGATCAAACCCACATGGAACTTAAAACAAAGCAAAACTTAGTTGGTCAAAATATTATTTATCAACACACATGGTAACTGGTAAGATCCATAATTTATTATTCATTACTCACTTATTATTAATACATTTCGTAAGATTTAAAATCATTGTTTAACAAGCACGTAAAAATCCACAATTTATTATTCATTTATTATCCACGAATTTGAGTTTACGAGACTTTAAAAACTACAAAATAAGCACTTGTTAAACAAAAATTAGGGAAGACTTGTGATAGAAACTATGATAAGTTTTACTTTGTTTCGTTAATTGCTTGATTGGCTAGGAAAAAAGAAATTAACTTCCTCGTATAAAAGGAATTTAAAATCTAATTCAATATATTAATAGTTCATGTCCAACATTGTGTATTAAATATGGACCATACGATTGATATTCGTTAATTCACACCTATTCGCACACTCCATTTTCAATGTTAGAGAAAAGATAGACCGGGTGAATTTTAGCAGAAGGATCAATTACAATGCTTTGATAAGCAAGTTGATGCAAAACTCACTAAGAACTTGACATTCCCATTATTAAAAAAAAAAAAAAAGTAATAAACCATCTAAAAAGTACTCTACATCCCCAATATAAAATCAAAATCTTGATACTGCTAATCTCACAACTGAAAAGTACAAATGGTTGCTTCTGAAGTAGAGTATTTTTATTATCTCAAGTAATAAAACCATACAAAGAACATATAGCCACATCAAGTTGGCTATACAATAGAAATTCAAGATATTGAAAACTGACTTTAGGGTTCATCTGCAATTCTTATTCATGGTGTTTTCAGAACCCGATTACGATATTCTCCCAAAGCCCAAATTGGGAATATATTCCTGTATGCAGCATAAGTGATCATGCAATTTTTATTGAAGACTCCCATAATCTCCTGAAAGCAAGACGACGATAGAAAAGGAGAAAAGTTATGAGGAGAAGTCATTAATTGAACTGTTAATCGAGGAAACTAGATATGTCATCTTAGTATAACATCTATCATGTTTTGCAAACAAAAGATTGTTCCAAAAATGTGGACACAATCAACTGACATGCACACAACAACCCTCTTATAGCCTATTATGAGATGAGCATTTTCAAACTGAATTCGATTGCATGAAAATATTTATGTGATAAACGCTTTCTGAGTTTTATTCATAGTGAGATATTGCTATACGGTAAACAAGTAGAGTTCTATTGATTATTAGTACATATGTGCATTACACACACATTGTACATTATTCACTAATTAAGATTATATTTATGCGCAAATCAAAAGCTTTCAGCTCAGCAATAACTTAGGCTGCAAGCTGACAGAATTACCTCCTGTGGAAAATCACCATTTTCACACTGAGAATTTATTAGGAGTTTTGCTGCACGGTGCAACGGTACAGGATCTCTCTCTGCCTGCAGAGTAAAGATAAATGAAGAAATTAAATTGTCTGCAATATTCAAGACAACCTGGACATAGGAGAAGGGCAATGCATAGGCAGTGAAATGACGATCACATCAATAATTTGACATAGAATCATTCTGACCCAGGAAAGAACTAATTTCATGTATATTTTTTTTATAACCGTGGATGTCCGGGCCAGCTTGTGCGCACCTCGACTAATTTCACGGGGCCCTGAAGTTTACAGTCGAGTACTTACCTCAATGGCCTGAGGGGACCCGAATTGGTGACCATTGGGGAGCAAACCCAAGACCTGACCAATTCGAGCTACCCCTCAGGGTTAACTAATTTCATATATTAAAGTCAAGATGAGCTGCATATTGGTTCATCAAGAAAACTGTAGCGATGAAACAATTTTTACCAAAAAGACGAAGCACAAAAAACAAAAATGACATCACGGAGAAGACGTGCAGGCAAAAAAAGGATATGAAAAAACAGACTTTTACAAGTCCTTTGGCTTCCTTAAATCAACTTTTTACAAGATAAATAAGACCCTTCAAAATGAATTATGTTCAATATCCTTAAACTCACTGTAAACTCTTTTTTTCCTATATTGATCGTCAACTTTGGTAAGCATAAAAACTAAGCAAATCAGTCCATCCTGAACACAATCCCCCCCACCCCAAAAAAAAAAGAGACCGCAAGGATTCCATTTGATTATCGTGGTATATAAGTACCTGCCCAGCAGCAATGAGAGCCAACATAGCCCATCCTGTATTTACCACATGAGACCTGTTGCCTTCAATATTTGAATAGACCTATATAAAGATAAAGCATAGTCAATAATTCATTTGGCACTGAGAATATTTCAGGCACGGGGCATTGAAGACTGTTAATATTGAAATATGCTTGTACCACAGTTTCCAGCAATACTTTCTAAACAAGAAATTTTTATGTTAGAATTTCTTATTTTATGCATTTCGCGGGAAAAAAATATTATGTATTTTATCCTTTAGTTCTCCTTTTATTTTGTCTAAGAGTGCCAAAAACCATGGAATAAAAACAAGTTCAAATGACATAATCAGTTTAGTCATTGGATATAAAAACTGATGAAAAAATTTCAATGGACTGTTGCAGGTTGTTAAGTGCTGAAAGTTACCGAAACAGTATCATGATTCGATTAAGCCCCTATTTGATAACCATTATTAAAAACACTTTTTTCTACATACTTATTTTCAACCATACATTCACACAATAAAATATTCTGAACGTAAACCCAAAACTTTTTTCTACTTTTTAAAAACACATTCTCTGAAAATCACTATTCAAAATATCGTTTTGGCCAAATAAAGGCCATCAAACAGGGGTTACGCAGTCTGTCAAAAATATTATGGGGTAGCTGTAATTAGTATGCAAAAGTAAGATCTTAAATCTTTAGAGTTTGAGTCTTCCATCAAATATATCTCCAAGGGTGTCCAAGAAACAATCTTAAGTTTCCACACATTTTGATGTAGAGAAAAAGATAATCATTCTTTGACGAGAATCTTTTATGCATACCTTGCTGCAGTTTCCAGATTTCGGAACTATTCAAGATGACAAGGAAAACTACACTTAGATTTATTTGATTTTTCTCACACTTCAAATTTCAGTCTATCTACGATAAACTTAACTTTTGTAATTATCATGAGTGTTACAACTTTCACGTATCCTCTAAAGTGGCCCGACCACTTTTTTCTAAAAAATAAGACCAAGAGCATGTTTGGGAAGTGCTTATAAATAGTTTAATTATAAATAAAAGAAATGAATGGTGAATAAGTTTGTAATGCTTGTGGGTGGGTCACTCAAAATGTGTGGATAAAAAATGGCTTGAGTGTTTATAAATAGTACTCGTGTTAATACCAAAAGAAAGGAAAAGGAAAAAACAAGCTGAAATGAGTAAGATATTATTCTACATAACAAAACCTTGTTCTGACATGAAAGATAGCTCTCTCCCCAACCACCAGAGGGAAGCTGTTTAGACAACAGAAAATCACAAGCTTTACGGATGCTAGAGCAATTGCTGAAGTCTCGTCCAGCAGAGAACAGACCTAATATCCCAAACCATGTCCCATAAGTATAGCAAACACCCCAAGAGCCATACCTGTCAAGAAATTTTTAACATTTATTTAAATGCATATTAATCATGAACGACATGAATAATTGTAACTATCGAGCAAGCAAGGCTGGAAAGAATGAAAAATGATATTGATACAAATAATTATGTATAAGAAAGCATCACAATCCTCCAAAATGAGAAAGGATGAAAAAACAGAGCAATAAAACTTACCAAGAACCATCCTTCACTTGTATCTTTTCAATGAATTTAGCAGCTTTTTCAATACAACGTTCCACCTCTTCTCTTCGGTGCCCAGGGTATAATTTCTTAAAAGCTGCCAAAGCTTGAATAGCCGCCGAGGTACATTCAACATAGCTACATAGCCATTGTACTTCATATTATAATCAAAAAAATCGGATGAATTTAGCATCTATAAACAAATATTTGACAAATTCAAAATCTACAAAGGAATTAGAGGTATGTATGACAATAATTCCTTCAATGTCAGGCACTGCTTTTGATGTCTACAGAGCTCTCATGGTTCAAGTCAGAGACCTCCCACTATGTTACTTCTTCTCAATGCATTGAAGTATCAACATCAAACAGACAAATGTGTGGAACATGTATGATATTTTTGCATCATCATAACTAGGAAATCATATAAAATGTTTGATTTGTTCTAGAAGTATTTCAAATAAGCATGGCTTGCCAATTTGAACCAGTTTATATAACTTGAGGACCATTGTCAGAAATAGTAAAGACAAAGATTAAGAAATATTAAGATGTCCATGTATCCTAGTTTTTGAGGTTGACAGATCTACACACACCCATTACCCAAGTCCACTAAACACAACCTCCCAAGGACCAGCCCTTGTACAATATCAACCAACAGTTCTTCTAAATGCTTTTGTTGAGATAAAAGACTTGAGTAAAAATGTAAATCCTAGCATATAAGTCGAGCAGATATCTTACGGATAATCAATGACAATGTCGCCAAAAGTTTCAGCAGGGTTGACTAGCTGTGCAAAGGGAAATGATCTTCAGAATCAGATTAAAAGCTTATTGTAGAATCCAGAGATATGAAAATGCATCGGAAACAAATAAAATCTGTGTACATAGAAGTGATATGATTGACTGCTTCTATATCTTCTTCATAGTAAGATGTACATTTAAACATAGTACCTCCAACCAACTATAGGATCTAGTAAGTTCATAAGTTGCAAAGCCACCTTCATCGTTCTGCAAGTATGTCAGGAAAAGGTTTTCTCAGATATTTGCAAAAATGTTTTTGTATTCTCTGATGCATAAATATCCACAAATGCAGGAAATACAACTGATACAACCCATAAGGAGATCAGTAAAAAAGATTTTTTTTAAAAATGTCATATGATCTAGAGGAAGTCATCTCCATTTTAAATTTTATCTTACACTCTTACTTTAGAATTATCTTCAATTTTTTATATTCTGATTGAGTTAGTTAAATATATTTTGGATTCTCAGGTTAGGAGTATTTCAGTAATTTTCAACTTCATTTTAATGCATATATAGCAAGAAAAACATTCATAATTACGTGAACCACCTTTTCATATGTTTTTATTGCATGTTAGAATATTTTCCAGAAAGAACTCAAGGACACAAGGACAGATAAAAAGGTCAAAATATTAACATTATTAGTTTTTTCACTGCTTGGCCCGGACTATTACAAGCTGTTTGAGGCTCAACTAATAGAGCCTTGCTGCCACACGTGCCTTTATTTAAAAAGTTCTTATTCTTTTCCTAAAAAAAACTTAGAATCCCTTCATTTTAACTTCAAGAAAATTATAAAAGTCATAGTCCAGGGTCCATCACTACCAGGCCCAGAAACTTCTAGGAGTGCTGGAGCAATGAAAAACTATAAAAATGATAACATTTTTGCTAGTTATACATATTCGTTTCTAGGCATTGTACAACAGAACTATATGAACTCCCATGCTATATGAGTAACAGAACTACTAAATGTAGCTGCAATACATTACATTTAATTAACAACCAAAATAATTAAATTAAAAGATTGCAATACCTGTAATGAAAGGATGACATTTACAGCATCATACAACCGTCTAGCATCGAGCGGTTCACCAACAATTTCAGTAGGTAATTTCGATAATAGGAGAACCGCCTAAAAATGACAAGGTTATTAGAAAGAAAAGATTATGAAATATCAAATATATGTGTGTTTGTGTGTGTGTGCACACGTGTTTCTTCACGTTAAACTTATCAATACTTTCAAACCCTCTGCTGTGCAATCTGAAATGGGCCATCCGTGGTCTGCTGTTGAAAAGGGCCAAGCACCTTTCGAAATGTGACGATACCAAAAACTAAGATCGCCTGGGCAATCCTCTAAAACCTTTCACTCAAGACAAAGGCAATCGCAAAACCAATTAACATGGAAGATCAGAAAAACTTAGAATAAGATAATAAATACCACAAATGATGGTCAAAACAAGATGTATTTTACCTGTGAATTTTTTATGTAAGTATGTGCTTTTCTTAAAGTTGTACCAAAGTCTTCCCCAAGCTTTGTTGAAATGATGGCTTGAACAGCGAAGGCAGTGTCCCATAATTGACTTCCATTATAGCCCTGCAATACCAAGGTTTTCTCAAGTAGTCTTACATCTGCCATAGATCAATGAATAGAAACAGAATCACAATACACATGAAAGGCAAACCACTGTGAGAGTGTACTTATCATGACAAAGAATGATAAAGACCAACAATTATGTATCTCAATTCCAACTATTTGAGTACTACTCATGCCGAGGTCAATTAGTCATTAATTTAGGAAGCCAAATCATAATCAGAATCAAGTCTAGGAATTCTTGAAAAATGAGAAGTGGTATTCAAACAAAAATAGGGTGCTATAGGCATAGAACAGAACACCATGTCTGGACAAAGGAGATAGTAGCAATATTGATATGTTTAAATTTAAAATCTCAGTTACTGCAGCATGACACAAATGTCACAGTTCAGAAGTCAGAGGAAGGAGATGTAATAGGCTTTGTTGTGTACTTGACCCTTTTGAGAGCTCCTTCAGTATAAAGCCAAAGATGTTTCAAATGTGTGTGAGACCTACATTTTATCTGATGAGGACCAAAATTATTTGTGGTTTGAAAATTAAGATGTTCAAGTAGCTAAGACAATGATAACTAGTAAATGTTGACCTGAAATAGTAGCAGAAGAATCAACCAATTCTACACGAAGCCCTTGTTTGATTTCCATTTTTGTCAAAATACATTTCCCTCTTTTTTTTTTTTCAATCACACATTCTCTAATAAAATAATATTACACGCAACCCAAAAACTTTTCCTTCATTTTTAACCACACATTCTCCATCAATCTACTATTCCAAAATGCATTCTACACAACAAATGTGGCTCAAACAGGCAATAAATAATCCTAAAGTTTTAGAATTCTGACCTGCATTTTCATGCCATCTTCAGCGAGCCACAGGTAATCATTGAGTCTTGGGAGATGCAACTTAAAAGCTTCAGAATTTGGATCTTCCACCCAACAGCAAAGCATGTTTAACACCTGATCAGTTCATTTTTTGGGGACAGGAAATAAAAAGAAGAAATATATTACCAATTGCAACCTTCAGCTTTCATTTTACATTGAAACCATGGGAAAAAGACAACGAAAGAAATGGTATAGAGACTTTTAAACATACATGTGAAAAAAGTTGAAACAGAAAACTATAAATGAAAAATAATTATGTAAAATATTGCATAAATCGATCACGACGTTGAAACAAAAAAAATACTCCATCTTATGCTATTGCAGTGTCATATTTTGAATGGATTAGATTTCAAAGATGGTAGACTTAATATTTTTCCTCTTGTACCTTAGGTGTCCCAATTAGAATTAGGGGGAGAGAGAGAGGTAGAATTTAAGGAAGCGTGAAAGAAATAAGTGTAGGTCCATCGAGTGTAAATAGCAATTTATTTTTTGTTGAATTGCATTATTTTGAAACATCCTAATAAGGAAGGATGTTATTCAAAACCTTTTTCATCAAATTCAGTCAACTATCAACAATATTCCCACTTTTTCACCAAGTAAACAGAAACTTCAACACGTCCGTACAATAATAAGTTGGAAAAAATTCTGTAAGCAAACCTTGTTTACAGGGCCTATGCATATATAGCGGGTATTTTCATCTTCATAATGTATGTGCTCTATTACGGTACGAAGAGCTTTCTCCCTTAACTTTTTCCCAGGCCAATGCATGAAAATAGGTTCCAAAAGCTTATCAAGGGATGCCCACAGAATATCCTGTATAAAAGGGTGTGGATAGTATAGATCTTCCTGCGGTGACATCACAAAATGAAAGAACATCAGAGTAAACAAGGAACAATACCATTAGAGTGGAAACAGTTGGCACATTCTACTTCACAAATCATTGCCTTTGCAGAGAATAGATGAAAGATGAATATTATTATTTATTAATAGTAGTCTAATTTATTCAGTAACAGAAGGTGGAGGCACATTCTATTCTTGAAGTTGAAGTGGGATTCCACTGCTTGAGGTAATGGGCCACAATCTTTCAGACTTTTTCTTTTCAGGTTCGAATAGAGTGTCCTAAGAGCATGCTAACGAATAATGAAATTATAACTCACGGTGGATGAAAGACAACACATTTACAATTTGAATGAACAGTGTACATCATAAAATCGATCAATGTAGTACCAGATTTTTACAATCTTTCCCCTTTTTGGGTGGTGTTGGGGGTGAGGAGTTAAATGCAAATTGACAACATGAACACATTTGAAATCCTTATTTCTGTTAGGAACTAATAAATAGATCTTCCCAACCTTTGCACATTGGTTCCGCGCTATATTCCAGTCTATTTCATGATATGGGATTGTGTATAGCTCCTTTCTCAACGACAGAACTATTGGTGTAATTGGACCAACAAACCTCTTCCCGTATAGGTACGACATGGGCAGATAAACCATTCGACAGTGACACCACATCCTTCCTGCAATATCAGAAGAAACGTATCTTTTATTAGAGGAAACAACATTTAGAACTCATTTGATACTTAATTGCCCGTCCCAAGCACCAGCGACAGCGTAACAGAGGAAGAAAATAGAATAAAAGAGTAGAGATGCAGAGAAACAGAGAAACAGAAAGAGAGAAGGAAAAGAAAGGGGAGGAAATAGAGAAGAATATAGGGGAGAAAATATTCAATAATAATGAGTCCAATACAATGGGAATCCTACTCCTATTTATAATGAAGTTAAAAGCAAATGAACTTGTAATAAACTAAAACATTATTGAAATTTTAAAACTAATCTAGTCCAATAAGCAAAGATAACTTAAATTATCTCTAGTTCATAATCCTATATAAACTCTATATTTATTCTAATCTTCATTCCCCCATCAGAACTATTAAGGAAAACGATGAGCAGAAGACAAGCATGGACGTTCAGTGACCTGGATGGATTGGAATGATATAAGGGAGAAGCCATATCTCAGGTGGCAGAGGATTGTTTCCAGACCATTCGAATGCTCCAAGTACCTAATATCTCAACAGAGACAGGGTATTAACAAATGGGAAAATATGTGGTGAAAAATGGAAATCGTATAATAAGCAAGGTGAAGGATCAGTTATTAACTGAGAGCCACATTTTTCCCCAGGAAGTAATTGCAGTGGCACCGCCATGCTCCAGAATCCACTTTTGTCCTTTATCCATTGCACCATCTCCATAATTCACTTCTTCCCCAAGCAACCTCAGAGTAACATAATTCAACACGGAACCGAACATGGTGCTTGGGCCCTCTATGTGTAAACCCCACCCACCATCTCTATTCTGCAGTTTACAGGGTTTAATTAGAAATTTACTCATGCTGCTACGCAACAGCAGAAAAGAAGAAGATTTAAATCATAACAGATATAAACGTTGAAAATTCAGATAACACGTACAGACACCATGAAAAATGCACTGTAAATTCGCCTGCTAAAAATACACTATCCTTACCTGATGATTATAAAGATACCGGCACATCTCACGTTTGTGTTCTGTTGACAAAGTAGCATTTAATGCCCCAGTAACATACAAGGTAATGACCTGTTCCATCAAGTTGGAAAGAACAAGAAAATTCATAAAAACGAATGATACAAGCTACATGATGTTGTATAAGAATCGTTTCACGACAATTACTGAAACAAATGAGATAAAACAATGCAATATCACTAGGAAAACCTTCCTCAGGGGCATCCAACTAGTAGAGATATCCACTTAAAGATTAATAACCTGTTTGGTAGAGATTAAAATTGAAAAATTAACCGTTATGTTGACTTTTATTAGACGGGTGGACCCAATAACGGCCATATTTTCAATTTTAATTGTTACCAAACAGGCTCTAAGAAACAATGAGAGGGAAATATCAACACTTACCAAGCCAGGCATTAGAAACAAGGGACCACCATAATCTCCTGGCCAGTGACCATCATGAGCCTGTATTGTTGAGTGGAAATCGATTGCTCTCCTCAACGTATCTACTACTTTATCTTCTGTAATATCTTCTGTCTCTCTTACCTTAACTTGGGGCAACAGTGAGAAGCTTTGGTTCTCCTTTGAAAACTACATTCCAAAAAATTTAAGAGGAAATAGCAATTACCTTAACAAACAACTGAATAGGCACTCTTTTCATAAGAAAAACATAAAATGACTGTGCATGCAATACACCATTTTCAGCATAAAGGTGTAATAATATTCCATTTAACCACATGCCCCAGAAAAAATATGTGCTGAACTTTGCAAGACAAACATAATTTTGAACTTTTTTGATGAAAAATGACTGGGAAAATGTTAAAAGGTACAGAATGGATTCCTCAAAAACATGTACATAACTAGATCTGAAGTACAAAAACCAAACAAGAATATTTCCTTCCAGCTGATTAAGCACTTACTAAGGTCTGATCATGAAAGAACTTGCTGCCTCTGCCATTAAACAAGAAAGCAAGACTAGCCTAACCACAAACCGTGCAGAGAGAGAAAAACAGCCTGGAAATTTCAAGAGTTCCTCTATATTCAAATAGCTCAACGATGGCCATCATAGCACGTCTCCACAGAATCCATCCATCTCTACTGCCAAACCCCATTATTAATTTTTTTTTAAAAAAAAAATGGCTGACTCAAGGAAGCAAAGAGATCAAAAGAAACCCCAACAATAATAACAAACTACATCTTATTCCAGTAAATTTAGACTTGAGCATGTTAAAGACTAAACCAGAACAGCAATGCAGCCACACACAGGCCAAAAAAACTCAATCACTGCAACATGGCTATTAATTCTAGAAGATGCCTATACAATAATATGCCCCCTGTGCCAGAAGACGCCATTTTCTGTTCATTATCTTTCTGTTACTAGATAGTTAGCCTAATCATTTGTTTGTTACTTTCTGTGTACATGCGTACAGCATGTCCATCCGGATATATTTTCTACAGTTTGCAGTATAAATATAACTATAAGGTGCCTCATCTCAGCAATTAGCTCCGCATCTTCTCCAAAATTATCTAAATTAAGATCAATACTTCAATTGTGCTTTGGTATCTGAGCTACATGGATGTAAATCCACAAAAGTCAGGAGTTAGTAGCCCGATACTACCAGCTTTACATCAATCAATAACAACTAACCTCCTGAAAATCAACCCACCATGGTTCATCCACATACAACTCATAATAGAGCTCCTCCCCTTCTTGACAATGCTTTTCAGTTTCCTCAAACACCTGTGTACATGCCTAACCTCACAGATCCTTTCCTTCAGTTTCTTCCCCAGCCTTTCCCTTCACCTTCTCAACCCCATAAAATATTTAGACCAAAAAAAGGACCCATTGTGGAAGACTCGGCTACCAAATGTTGTGATGGCTAATGGCCTTGAAGAATTTCTTGATGGTTCACTGCAGTGTCACCCCAAATTTCATGATTTGCAGCAGCAAATAGGAAATCCTCATTACACACAACAACAACAGAGATTCCACAGGCTAGTCATGACCTGGAAATATGATTCACTTACAGAAGCCATGATGATCAAGATTGGAGGACATACCACAACTCAACAAATCCGAGAGGCCCTAAAGAAGGTATAAGTATCTAACACCACTGCACGTGATCTTGGCTTGAGGTCACAGCTCTCAGAAATCAAAAAGGATGTGTCCCTATTTCTAATCATATAGCTCAAATTAAGGAGGTAATCGATAAATTTGCTACCATAGGTGAGACACTATCATATAAAGTACATCTAGCCTATTTACTTGATGAATAGGAGCTGAATATAATCCATTTGTCACTTCGATACATAACAGCACAGAGAGACCTTCAATTGAGGATATACACAGTTTACTATTTAGTTATGAATGTCGATTGGAAAGAAAGAACTCGGCCCAGAAAAATACAATTTGCTCGAGCCAATCTCACTACAAGGTAACAAAAAGTTTTCGAAATCTCCTTTTCAATTCAAGCAAGGACAACAAAACTATCAAAGTGGGTTTCAATGCTTTCCTGTCAGTAGAAATTTTCCCAATTCCCAGTCCAGTATCTATGGAAAACCACAGGGCTCGTACTCAAAACAAAAATGGCCACCAAAACAAAACTTCCTAAACAACAGTGAAAAACCTCAAGTGTCAGACTTGTGGCCCTACTCACTAGTATGTCACCAAAGAGCCAACATGAATTACCAGTCATCACCACACACGTTACCCAATTTCAGAACTATACACAGAATCATTACTCACCTACAAATTCTGACCACCATGGCTGCTAAGATAGCACCCCAACCTCCTAAACACCTCCGACAATGCCTTGTATATTGACTCTGCAGCCACTCACCACGTGAGTCCTGAATATACTGAATTGACTGGATATACTATAAAGCATAACTGGTCTAACAACAAATTCTATAGAACTTGCATTTTTAACTTTATAGATATCTTTTGATTACATGGGATCCCCATAGCACTTCTCCGCTTCATCCAACTTGCTCTAACCATATGCACCATGTCATTTTAATGTCCACTTCCTTCTGAATAATCAAACTTAAATACTCAAAATAATCACTCTATAAGAATTAATGATCATCTATACTGACACCACCACCATTTCCTCATTCCTATTTTTTATAATCTTGTGTCAATTTGCCATGCTGCGAGCCCCTTATATGAAGATTCATCAAACTCCGCTCATTTGAGTAAATGAATATGCACAAGCAGATACTAATAGAACTAATTACAATAACTTGCACTAAATATGATAATATATGCTTTAGCATTGTGATTTTGAGCAGTCAAACAATTTTCTATCACCAGGTTCATTTGGTTTGTTTCTTAATCCTAATAACCTGCTTTGGGAGTATTGGGGCATGAAATTTAATACCTGTTAACTAACCTTGAATTATGTTAAGAAAAGATTGTGGATTTTGAAAATGATTAAACACACTTGCATACATGATAAACTGCACCAACTTTAGTAAGATTTTTGATGGTTGACATTAAAAAATATAGCTAAATAAGGCCTCACTGAACTTGAAATCTCATGAGAAGATCAGAGGAGTGCTTTTTCTCAAATCTCTGGCTGCGAAATTGCTCACGAAACTTCTCGATCTCCTCCAGCTCTTCTGGAGACCCAGCGCTCGAATCATACTCCCAGATTTGCCTACCAACATGTCCGTTCACACTGCGCAACCATGGGTTCCCTCCCTCCGCAATTTTCAGCTTCCACATTTCTATATTCAGTAAAATCCTCGTAAACAATTCAGTCTACAAACTCATAGAAAATAGAAATAATTAATGATTATTACATATCTTCATATCTGGAGAGAGAATTTGTCAATTTACTCAGACGTGGTAATCAATGCACCATTTTTACATGTTTACAACAATAAAGTTGATGCAAGACAATCCTATTACAAATTACTAAAATTTATCCTATTTATAATAGGATTGTTCTACATCAAATGTATAATTTGAATTTAAAGATTTAAATCGAGTAACACGGACAGATCGTATATAGAATGTATAAAAAGAGTATCGAATCAAATCAAGAACTTTAGAAGAGAAAAAAAAAAACTAACTGCTTCAGTAAACCTTCTGAATTAAGTAAAAAGTGCTTTGTTGTGTATATATTTGCAAATCTGTGTGCATGGAGTACCTGAAAACTTGAATGGTGCTAAACTTCGAACAGTTAAACCTTCTGGAAAAACTGGGTAAAGAAAGAGAAGCTTGCAAAGAAGGAGTGAAAATCTATCTTGCGTAGTGAGCGAAAATGAACATTCAATTCTGTCCTACAAGGCTACAACTTAGACTTTTGTGATTATGGTGGATTTTTATGGATTTGCACGAAATTAACGAAATTCTTTTTATGGATTTGTACGAAACTTCTACAAATGTTCATAGCCTTGGTACCCGTTAAAATTTGCATTATCATTCTTCTATTCATTTTCAACCACAATTTTTTTAATAAAATAATATTTTGCATCACATTAATAACTTTTCTTTCTTTTTCAACCACACATTTTCCATTAATCTACTATTTCAAAATACAATCTACCATAATAATATGGCTCAAACACACCATTTTATAGATTTTCGTAGGATTTATATGACTTTTGAAAACTTTTATTTCAAGTATAACGAGTGGAATGATCAATTTTAAAATATATTTTTAAAAGAATAAAAATAAGTTATCTTAATTAGATAAATAAATAATCAAAATATAAAAATATTTATATAGCCAATGTTTGGCACCCATTTTTGCAAAAGTCATTTTCAACCACATATTTTTTCATAAAATAATTTTACACGTAAATCGAATTTTTCTTCTTTTTTTTAATCACACGTTCTTCAAAAATCACTATTCTAAAATACATTATCTAACAGAAATGGGGCTCAAACAAGGGCATAATATTTCAAGTAATTTTTTATTAAAAAATAATAATAAAAATATAATGTGCAGTATTATTAATATATGGTACCTTTGAGAAATAACTAAATAATTTACATATCTACAATTTAATTACAAATTAGTCTTTTTTCAGTATAATACTTTATTACAAATTGATATTTTGCATAAAAAAACTAGATGAATAAAAAGAAAAAGAAATATTACAAGAATTTTTAATTGTACATCTGTTTAATAGAAATTATAATCTAGATTTTTATCAGAATCAAAATTAACAATTAATTTTAACCCCATATCTCGTGGAACCTACAACTTTTCAACCACATATTTCACAAACTTTTATTAAAATCTCATTTTAATTTCCACCAAGCACGGGTTATAATATTTTTCATAGAGAATGCAGAGAAACAATAAAAAATGAGAGAAGAAAAAGTAAATGAAAAAATTATAAACTTTTAATCATAACTATAAGATTCATAAAAGGGAAGAAGAAGGAGAATAGGTTTAATATCACAAAATGTCCATACGTTTGACATTTATTGCGAAAAACGTCTCTGCGTTTCATGTTTTTGCATTTTCGTCCTTATTTCAACATTTTATTGCGAAAAATATCATTTTTTAACGTAAAATGACCAACATGACATTCTATTTAAATAAAACAACAAAAAAAGAGATGAAAAATAAAGAACAAATTGCAATCTTACTTCTTTAACTTTTTTAAAAAGTGCTAATGAGTCAAAATAAATTATTAAAATGTTAAAAAGAAAATCAAAAGAAGAGAGAGAAACGGACAAATCCTAATCCATCTTCGACTATGAGAGGCGTCGATCGCCACCGTGCTACGGAATCCTTAGCCTCGGATCGCCATCCTCCACCACCCACACCAACCAATGTAGCAGACCCATGGCAATACATTTCCACCCAACCATTCCTAGAAGCTCGTTTAGTTGTTTGACGAAATCTCTCCTACAACTACTGCTTCTCCATCCAATGTCTCCTAAGATAATGACTCCATACTTTTTTTCTTAGAGACTGATGTAAGTACCCATTCACTCTTCAATCTAAAATCTGGAAATTTCACCAAGTTTATATAGGGAAAGAAATTCCCACTTGAGCGCCACCTGCATAAATTGCACAGGAAAAAATGAATATTTAAAACGAAAATTCATTTTTGTAATCCACGGTATTGAGTTCCAACCTCTCCCAAATCATAATTATCACAGCTATTATTGGGATTCACTTCCAAACTTCAATGTTCTATTTAATTTTCAATATTATTAGTGAAGAATCTAAACACATAAACATACAGACTCACACAAAAAAAGATAATTTAGCTTCGTAAGTTAATCAATTCCAAGAATGCATAAGATAATAAGATTCAGAAGTATAAAGAATTTTCTTTAAGATGGAATAAAAGATAAAAGAAATAGAACCGAGGCAGTGATGAAAACTGTATAGAAGGCAGAGAAGCCATTGATAAAGAGCTCAATGGAAGATGCTTCTAGGAATGGTTGGGAGGAAAAGATTTGGGAGCTTGATTTTGATATCGAGCACAAGTTCAAGGAACTTGAATGGCTAACAATCGAGTGCAACTAAGCTCTCCAGAGGTTTTTAAATGTTCTCCTTGCACTGTTGTTAGTTCTTGTGGCGGTGGTGGTGGAGGAGGTTGAGGGAGGGAGGAGGAGGAGAGGAGGAGAGGGAAACTGTTTTTATTTTTATTTTTGGTTATTTTTAATATTTTAATAATTTATTTGGACTTATTTGCACTTTTAAAAAATGTTTAGGAGTAAAATTATAATTTTTTCTTTTTTTTAAATAAAAGGGTATATTGATTAGTTTACGTTAAAAAATGGTGAAAATGATATTTTCTGTAATGAAACGTTGAAATAAGGACGAGAATGCAAAAAATAAAATGTACGGATGTTTTTCCCAATAAATGTCAAACGTATGAACATTTTTTGCTATTAAGTCAAAGAGAATATTACAAGGACATACTATATATACTAAAGAGAGCTGCTATACTTACAAGAGGAAGGAGGGTGGGGGATTTCACAGGATGGGGGTGGATTTATTTTTTTTCATTTTTTATTATGGTAGACCTTACACATGTGAGGGGATGTAATATTTCTGTGAAAGTTTTGTCCGTACACTTGGATTAATCCTATACTAAAATTAAAAAGGTATTTTGTCAGTTTCTCAAAACTTGGAATGAATGGGAGATATTTTGGAAATTTTGTTTTTGTATTTTTTTCTTTAAAGCTAAATACTTTAGAAACTTTTATAAAAATCTTTAAAAAGTCAACATTATTTTAATTAATCAAAAAAATATTGTATAGATTACTCAACATCAAAGTTACGAACTTTTATCAATTTTTAATCATATTTTATAACTTTTATTAAAATTTAATAAAAAAAAATATTTTTAGCAAAATAAAAAAGCGGCGTAATATCAAAAACTATTAACAATGCTAAACTTACACGAATACAGATAGGGTCCAACGTTGTTGTGAAGTGCAAGATAAAATCATATAAAATGTTAAAAAAATCATAATAAAATACAAAATTAATTGTCACATACAATGATACAATAGTTTTTGAAAAGGAAATTCACATTTTAAGGACGTGATTCCATGGTATTATAATACTGACAAAGATATTGTTCAAATACGCGTCGATAATTTTTCAAGAGTCAAGATCTATTAGCGTATGAACATTTAACATTTGATAATCACATTTCGACTAACATAATCTCATCATTCTCTTCCAATTAACAAGTACTAGCTTAATGAAAAGATCAACAATAGAAAAATAAATTTAATTCAAATAAACATTGGATCGACGGAGAACGAATGATAGAAAAATAAAGTAAAGTACGTATGTTGATCGACATCATCAATAGTACACAAAAATAGGATTAAAAAATCACATATACAAATTGACAGAAAATCATTTTAATTGTTTCCAAAATGTTTAACAACAAAATCATCATCCCAAATTCCAAATCTGAAAAACTAGTTTGAAATTTAAATGCCAGCAGTCAGCAGAAGATTCTGAAAATTTAAA
>CAIGRQ010183131.1:0-11745 GCA_903798375.1 Fraxinus sp. D2006-0159
ATTGAGAGGTCTTTGGCACTTAACGACCACCATCCGACGACCTTAAGGTATGTTAAGGGTAAGAAGATGAGTTTACTTAAACTTTTTTGCATGGCTTAAGTCTTTACTCTTTTTTAAGTAATAATGCAATTCATTTTATCGCTAAAGATATTTATTAGATATATTATATATTATTTACTTAAACTTTTTTGCATGGCTTAAGTCTTTACTCTTTTGGCCGAGATATTTATTAGATATATTATATATTATTTATCATCTGAATTTTTATTTTTTAAGTATTTATCCTTAAAATTGAATTGGGGTATAGTTAAGGCTTGACTTATGTATTCTTTCCTTAATTGAATTAATTAACTTAAGTCCATTATACGACAATCTAATTAATTAATTTACAACTATCTCATACTTGTCAATTAATTAATTCATAATGTCATTATTTTAATAATCTCTTTTGTGTGTGACCCATTACTCCCGATTACAATGTCGGATGACGTTAATTATTATTTGATCTAATCAAAAGAAGATAAATTAAAACTCATTTTTAATTTATTATTAATTCACATTCGTCGTCCCTCGACTAACATCTAGCAATGTGTTAAGACAATGCATGTGACGAGAAATATCACGTCGTGTGGGAAACTAAACTTGTTCATTTACTATAAAACTATATTCTATTCGTCAATATGATCCAATCAATTATGAGCTATGGAGATGTCTCATCTCAATTAATCAATCCTATCTTTTGTCACTTTTAAGTCAATAATCGACGAAGTTTTTTTCGACTTATAAACTCACATTGGTCAAGGATTTCGATATCAACTTAAGTGGATAAAACTTATATCAAATTCTTTTTACTATCTAAGAGTGACGACCCTTCTATTGATAATTCATAACCTTTATATGATTCTTGATATATCCGAACGATGTCTTATTAAAGACTCTTAGCCGACCAAAATCCAATAACATAGAAATATGATTGTCCTCATATAAGATAATATAATAGCCTCAAGTCGAAGCATCGATTCCACACTCTCAGAAGTTATATATTAGCCACTGACACTCAAATAATTATCTAAGTGAAATCTTTGTAGCGGCTCTTCAATATTTTATTATATTAGCAAAACATTCAAGCAAACATTCAAGCATACATTTAAATATCACTATATTTTAGCTTGTGAGATTACCTACTCAATTCATAAGTGGGAAATAACATACGCGTTGGCCTATCCACAATAATGATATCCATATCTTATTATTAATTACGATCACAAATAATTTAAAATTTAGTTTTATATAATTTTTATCTCATAATAACAACTCCTTGTGATTAACAAGTTATTAAAACTTAAATTGAAGGATTCTATTAAATTAATTTATCAGAATATTAATTCAATTAAATAAAAAATCCGCCATAAATAAAATCCATTAATTATATTTAAGTGTTTACATCCAAAATCGATTGGATTTAGGGCATAATAATACTTATAAACTCTCACTTGCACTATATCCGATCACTTACATATCTAACACTATTAGAATCTACATGATCGTAATGTTTATGCTGCGACATTGATTTTATCAATGGATCTGCAATATTTTCATTTGTTAGAACTATTTCTATCTTCATGTCATTTATTTGATGATCTCTTGGATGAGATGATACTGTGTTAACACATGTTGGATCGTTGATGAGACCTTGGTTCCTTCACTTGAACGATTTTTCATTATCACATCAAAAATGTATATAATTAACAATGTTAGGAACAATTCAAGTTCATTATTGAACTTTCTAATCTAGACAATTTCCTTTGTTGCTTTTCGAAGCAACAATGTACTCGGGTTTTGCTGTTGAATCGGCGGTTATTTCTTATTTGAAGCTTTTCCAACTTACCAATACCTATTGACCTCGATAAATGGTCACAACACATGACCAACAGAATAATACTCCATGTAAGATTCTTCATGCGCAAGGTAGCACATCGTTAGTCACTTGTGGCCTTTTTCAATGAGAGTGAAAGCGGTAAGCACTCCGACAATCAAGTTAGTGACTTTGTAAATCGGAAAGTGACGTCCAGAGGTGAAGTGGTCTTCGGAATATGGCTGAGAATGCGTATAAATATAGTGATGTGTTCTTTAGAGTTAAGGAGTTTACCATTAGAAATCTGCATCCCTATCTTACCATAAGGTCTGGTATTTATACTAAGAAAAAAGGGAATGGAAAATAGTCGGATCTGAAGACACCTGGCTTCGGATCCTGGGCAGGTCATCCTTTCATAGGCATCAATCTGTCAATTCATAGGTTGGCATGTATTAAATGTTTCCTAACATAGCAGCGCGAGTTGACCATTTGGAGTCTACCATACGTCCCAGCTATCAATCTAGGATTTGATCTTGGGGAGATCTCATCATTAGAGATCTTAGCAAGTGTGGGGAAATCAATGTGGGGTGTGGCAAATGCAGAGTGCGGGCCTTTCATCCGTCGTGTGTGGTGGATGAGTTCTACTCTTCTACACAATGAGTAACAGTTCTTCAGTTCGGGGTATTCAATTCGGTTCGTCCAATACAAATTCAGTTCATCCGGTGCAAATTCAGTCTATCCGCCACATGGTAGTGCAGAATCAGTTTATCCAATACATGGTGGATGAGGCAGACTGATGAGGTAGAAGGCCTATGAAGGCTTGTAACAACAGTCTCTCAAGTCCGTGTATGGATATTTATATAATGCAAAGACTTTATTGACGTGGCAATACCAAGTTTTGGAGAACTTGCATTGTAGAAGAGATGAATAGGTATGTAGAAACGATGTCTAGACTGAACGACGAAGTGATGAATGCTTGTAACTCTGTGAAGAGTTGTTACAGAAGTGAAGTCCTGGCTGAAGGATGAAGAGTTGAGTGTTGGAAACTCTGTGAATAGTTGTTGTAGAAGCGAAGTCCTGGCTGAAGGATGAAGCGTTGAGTATTAGCAACTCTGTGAAGAGTTGTTGTAGAAGCGAAGTCTTGGCTGAAGGACGGAGTGATAAGTGTTGGCAACTTTGAGAAAAGTCATGGCAGAAGCGAAGTCCTGGTTGGAGGGCAAATCGTATACTAATGAGACAACTTTGGGATGTGTGCTAATGATTTGATAATTCTCGTATCTTCCCAAGGCAGTTTTTGTGGGTGTCGCTTGCTTCCAATACATGCCTCCCAAGCAACAAATGGTAATCAAGGTGATGGCTAGAAAGCTCAAGGCGACGCGTTTGGGCTAGTGGATAAATTACACCGCTTCATTAGGACCATTGGCTTACATGACTTTTGGTTTCGATGGTAATGATGGACCGTATATTTATATGATCAACAATGATCTGACGGTTGGGGCGGACTTGGGACACCTATATAAGACCCAAACTTTTCACTTTACAACTTTACTTTGTGAAAACTCTCTGAAATTCCTTTCTACTTTCTTTTTTCTTTGCTTTGCCTCCATTTCTCCAGCGACCAAGACTCTGAAACTCCTATGACCTCTTTGAAAACTGCAGTGACTTCCTTTCTTTTGAATCATAATTTTTAGGTAAACTTTTCCTTCTTTATTTGCTTCATTTTGCTTCAAAATTTGATTAAATGGCTTTTGAGAGGTCCAGAAACACTTCTAAAAGTGGGCAAGGCAAAGTGTTGAGAGTTCAGCTATGAGAGATCCAATAGTCATCTCTTCGGGTGAAATAAGAAGAGCGAACAGGTCAAGGAAAAACATCTAGAGAATATCTGCCCTCACCTACGGACACTTCTATCCAATGGGGAGCTTCTAGCTATCCTTCAAAAATCACTTCGAAAACTTTAGACAAGTGTAGATGGGTCTTTAGGATACCAAACAACATAGACTTGATCATACTCGACCCTAACAAGAGGGCGTGTTATCCGAGGCCTGGCTGTGTGGCCATAAGTGAGAACTTGTTGAGGGCAGGCCTAAGACTCCACTTTCACCCATTTTTTAGGCTAGTTCTCCACTCCTACGGGCTGGCTCTAACCCAACTCCACACAAACTCTTAGTCCCATATGGTTGGGTTGTGGATGCTTTGGCGTCAGGCCAGCTTAGGCGTAGATATGACTTTTAGTAATTTCCACTCCATTTACATCCCTAAAAGTGTAGCCGAGTGTGAGAAGAGTAAGGGGTGGTATTACCTGACTCCTTGGGAATCTCACTCCCCATTCATGATAGATATGACCTCTTCAGTGAATGAGTGGTGGAAGTCCTGGTTCTGGGCTGCTGGGAGATGGGATACCATGGAGAAAGATCCCATAGCTCCTCTTATTGTCCTCACTTCCTACTCTACAACCAATAAGTCATTTTACCTAATTGATCTTACTTAGAATGATTTCTTATTGCTTAATATTATCGTTGTTTGTAGGCTTTCTACCAAGGTGTGAGATCTTCGAAGAGTAGTAGGGCATCATGAGTCATATCTACAAACAACCCTTCAAGGATCGGAGCTATGGCGAGTTGATGGACAAGAACGCCAGCTTCACTCTACGCGGACTAATGGTAACCCAAGGTGAGCTTTACCTTTTAGTTCGGTTAGGATGTAATCAATTATGAACCTTTATGTATATACTTAAAAACATTTTCTTCTTTTGTAGATAATTTCTTAAAGAATAAGCTATTGAGGCCCGATTTTACCATAATCCTCCAAAGTGTGGTGGTGGTGAGGGAATTAAAAACCATTTCAGCCACTTACAAGAAGCACGTTGAGAGGCTAAGCTCTTTGAGTAAGAGCCATCAGTCTCCTGAAGAAGACAAAGTAGAGGAAGGTATCTTCCTCGTTAAGAGGAAAAGATCTGGCCTAACGGGGGACTTCTTCTTTGTCGGCCATAGTGGCCAGGCCTCCATCTCCTTTTATTTCAACATGGGTGGGATGATTTTTGCAGCCCCTTTTGAGGTTCCCCTCATTGTGATACTAGAGACTGTAGTGCCTAGCCTTGCTACTCAAGTGGAAAAGCCAGCTCAGAAAAGGCTGAAGAAATCCGACTTCCTTGGGAGCAAAGATGATGATCTTTTCAAGGCAGCGCTAGAAATGTTGCCCCCTAAAATCACCTTTGCTGCTCGAGTCCACAACAAGTATTGGACCATAAAATGGTAAGATCACGTCGCCTCTTGCCAAGTGGAAGATCTCCTAGTCGTTAATAATGCTTGCATGGCCAGAAGATTTGGTTCGGGGCCTCCGTAAGAAAAACAAGGAGTTTGAGCAAAAGGTTAAGGCCTCGGGCAAGTTGGAAGAAAAGGCAAGGAAGGCAATGAGTTAGGTGTAGGTGGGCGAGGTGAAGAAGACTGAGGCAGAAGTGAATCTAGACTCTGCTAAGATTCATGTTAACCAATTGAGGAATGAACTCCACGAATCTGTCTCTCAAGTAGCATCCCTAACTAAGAGGATTGATCAATCCAATGAACACCAACGGATTACCTTCGAGGTATTGGAGCTGGCCAAAAAAGATAAAGCAGAACTCAAGATGCTATCCGAAGCTCAAAAAAAGGAGATTGAATCTCTTGAGGCCGAAGTGAAGACAGTGGGTGAGGTGGAGGTTCAGAAATACATCGACAACTTCGACCAAATGACGGAATACAATATCTTCGCCAACTACCGAGCTTCATAGAGTGCCTAACAGATGATGTCTCGCCTAAGGGAGGTGCATCCAAAGCTGAACATTGTATTTTTTGAAGAAGAGTTCGATGGTCCTACTGGGGGCCGACTTGACATAGAGGCTGAGGAGGAAGCTCTCCAGGAGGAGGTGAGAGCAAGGGCCAATGTAAATGTAGATCCTTAGTTTTTCTTTTTTCTTCTTTCTTGTAATGGCTTCAACCCTAAATTGTTCCATAATGAAATTCTTTTCTCCAATTGTTCCAAGTGTTGTAGCTTTGCATAAAACTTGCTAACCAAATAAGAACTTAAGCAAATGAAAGAAGTAAGTGGAATTTGGGTGTAAACACTTCGCCTAAGCATAACCACTTAAGCAAACGGATGAAACAAAAGGGATCCAAGTGTAAACACTTTACCTAAGCATAACCACTTAAACAAATGGACGAAGCAAAAAGGGATCAAAGTATAAACACTTCGCCTAAGCACAACCACTTAAGCAAATGGATGAAGCAAAAAGGGATCCAAGTGTAAACATTTCGCCTAAGCATAACCTTTTGGTGGTATATGTACCTCGACAAGGAGTAAATTTGTATGAGAACACTGCTGATCCACTTCACTAGGAGCGGCACCCATACCTCCCCTAATGAAGTGGACATCCTTAGTTGAGGTGGCCCCTTGAGGGCGTATGCACCTCGAAAAAGAGTAAGTACGTGTGAAAATACTGCTTATCCACTTCACTAGGAGTGGCACCCGCACTTCTCCTAATGAAGTGGACATCCTTCGTTGAGTTAGTCCCTTGGGAGTGTATGCACATCGACAAGGAGCAAGTACGTATGAGAACACTGCTAATCCACTTCATCAGGAGTGGCACCCACACCTCTCCCGATGAAGTGGACATCCTTGGTTGAGGTGGCCCCTTGGGAGGAGATGCACCACGGTAAAGAGTAAGTACGTGTAAGAACACTACTGATCCACTTCACTAGGAGTGGCACCAGGACCTCCCTTGATGAAGTGGACATCCTTGGTTGAGGTAGCCCCTTGGGGGCATATGTACCTTGGCAAGGAGTAAGTACGTATAAGAACACTACTGATCCATTTCAACAGGAGCGATACCCACATATCCCCTGATAAAGTGGACATCCTTGGTTGAGGATTCGTTTGAAAATAATGTAGAAGTGAAAACTAATTCATTCAATTGATAACAATATTTGCATGATAGTAGTCCTCATGGTCTCCATACTAATAATACTTTCTCAAGTGTTCGATGGTCCAGGGATGAGGCATTACTTTGCCCTCCAAATTTTCGATCTCGTATGTGTCAGGTCGCACTTCTTCAGTAATGCGATATGGACCTTCCAAGTTCGACCCCAGTATCCCTGTTCCCAATTCTTTTGATGATGGAAACAATCTCTGGAGTACCAGATTGTCAACGCGAAAGGCCCTTTTCTTCACATTGACATTGTAGTAGCGCATCATCTTGCGTTGGTAGGAGGCAAGTTTAACTTGAGAATTATCTCTCCTTTTTTGAAGAAGATCAAGCTTAAACCTTCTTAGTTCATCATTTGTTATCTCGTTAAAGTAGATGCGATGAGATGATGGCACTCCAACTTCTACTAAGCTCATGGCTTCAACCACATGCCCATTTTGAAATGTCCAGCTTTCTCTTCAAGGTGATCTTGATAGTTTGTTGACCGCTTCGACCTGTCCATTTGCTTGGGGGTGATAAGGCGTTGAGAAATGTTTTCTAATTTCAAGCTCATTGCACAAGTTCCTGATCTTCTTGTTATCAAATTGCTTACCATTATCTGAAACCACAAAGTGGGGTATGTCGAACCTGCATATGATGTTTTTTCAGAGGAACTTGGAAGTGTTTGCCTCGATAATTTTGGCCAATGACTCTATCTCTACCCATTTCATAAAGTAATCAATTAAAATAATGGTGAAGTAGGCATTCCCCCTCCCTTTTGGCAATGGACTAATAAAATCAATTCTCTATTTGGCAAATGGCCAAGGGCTTGATACAGTCATGTGTTATTGTGATGGATGCCTTTGTACATTGGAGAACCGCTAGCATTTGTCACACTTACATACAAATTGTGTTGAGTCCTTTTTTGAGGTAGGCCAATAGCACCATTTTCTGAGTTCTTTGTGTGCCAAGGCTGGCCCTCCAAAATGATTGCCATAAACCCCTTCATGGATTTTCCTTAAGTTGTAATTCATCTCTTCATCCCTTGTGAGCCTAAGGAAAGTGGATAAGAAACCATGTTTGTATAGAACATCATCCTGCAGGATGAAGTAAGCAGCCCTTATCCGAAGTCGACGAGCTTCGGCGTCATTGCTTAGTACGACTTGTTCTTTGATAAAAGCAATGATTGGTTGAATCCATAGAGGAATGTCTTCTATCTCCATCACTTCTTTCATCCTTGTAATCAAAGGCTCAATAAGGTGTTTTACGGGAACTGCCTTGAGGAGTTTGAAATCTTTAATACTGGCCAATTTTGACAGAGCGTCAGCGTGGGTGTTCTTAAGACGGGGTACTTGTATCAGTTTAAACTTTTCAAAGTTTGGAATAAAATCCATGACTAGTTTCAGGTATGCTACCATGTGTCTATCTTTAGCCACAAAATTGCTATTGACCTGGATCACCACTAGTTGCGAGTCATTGTTGATGTCCAACCTCTTCACTTACAACTTAGCCAAATGAAGGCCGACTATGAGCGCTTCATATTCAACCACATTGTTGGATACTTTATATCCAAACCTCACTGCACAGTTAAGTTTATAACCCTCCAGACTCTCCAAGACTAGTCATTCTTCCTAATCGGCTTCTCCAAATGATCCATCGACAAAGAGGTTTTAGGTGGGAGGCTCTACTGGTTCCATACTCACTTCAATCTCAGGGGCCTTGGCAAATTCAGCGACAAAGTCAGCCAGGGCCTGGCCGTTTACTGCAGCCTGGGTTTGTACATTATGTCGAACTCACGGAGTTCGACTACCCACTTGAACAGTCTCCCTAAGCCGTTT
Organism: Fraxinus sp. D2006-0159; assembly: GCA_903798375.1. Classification (NCBI taxonomy): domain Eukaryota; kingdom Viridiplantae; phylum Streptophyta; class Magnoliopsida; order Lamiales; family Oleaceae; genus Fraxinus; species Fraxinus sp. D2006-0159. The sequence continues at coordinate 8,630 of CAIGRQ010183131.1, forward strand.
AGTTTTTGAAGGACTTGCTTTAAGTAGCGCATCTCTGCTAGCAACAATGCTTTGCTTATGTAGTAAATGGGCAACAGTGTGTCTTTTCTTCCCTTATAAGAACCGAACGGATGGCTTCATCGAACACAGCTAGATAAAGCAACAATGATTCGCCCACTTTAGGCTTGGGCAGGAGGAGAGCTTGTCCAAGGTAACTTTTCAATGCCTGGAATTCTTTCTCTCACTCTGTTGTCCATTGGGACTTCTTCCCCCCTTTAAGGATCTTAAAGAATGGAAGACAATTCTCAATGGCTTCGGATATGAAACGATTGAGTATGGCTACCCTGCCAGTGAGTTGTTACACCTCCTTCGATTTCTAAGGTGACATCATTTCAATCAATGCCTTAAACTTCTCTGGATTCACTTCAATTCCTCTCTAAATTACAATGTAACCAGGAACTTACCGGATACCACACCAAATGCACACTTGAGAGGGTTTAGTCTCATCCGGTATCTCCTCAGAATTTGGAAGGCCTCGTCTAAATGCCTCACGTGTTCCTTGGCCTGGAGGCTCTTTACAAGCACGTCGTCAATGTAGACTTCCATCGTTTTGCAGAGCTGATCAGCGAACATCTTGTTTACTAGTCTCTGATAGGTTGCTCTAGCATTTTTTTAGCCTAAATGGCATCACCTTGTAACAATCTAGTCATCTATCCATGATGAAAGAAGTGTTGTCCTCATCTTCTGGGTGCATGGGAATCTGATTATAACCCAAATAAACATCCATGAAACTTAGCAACTTGTGTCAAGCAGTAGAATCTACCAGTTGGTCTATTCGAGAGAGTGGAAAGCTGTCATTTTGACAAGCCTGATTTGGATTAGGAAAGTCAATGCACACTCTCCGCTTGCCATTGTACTTTTTTACTAGCACGGGAGTGGATATCCACTTCGGATAGGTGGCCTCTCTAACGAAGTCATTGCTGATCAATATCTCCACTTTTTCTTTCAAAGCCTCATATCTCTTCTCATCTCTCCTCATCTGCCAGTGTGGGGTTTGACTCGAATCAATTTGCAAATCGCGGAAACTGACCTTTAGGTCTATCTCAATCATGTCCTCGTGTTTCTATGCAAAGAAGTCTGGGTTTTTCTGGAAGAAGTCTTTCAGTTCTTTCTTTGTTTCTTCTTCAAAATCTTTTTCTACTTGAAAAACTTTAGAAGTGTCTTGGGGATCTACTGAAATACTTTTCGGTTCTTCCATCGGAGTGGCTTGTGATTCGACTTCAATAATTCGAAGATCCAGTTCGTTCAGGGCTACTTTTTCAGGTCGATCCTTTATAAAAGCCTCTACCATCTCAACATCTTTCCCTTGTGCAGGGGGAGTACCCTTCTTCAGGGGCTTCAAACTTTTCAGTATAGAGAAGTACCATGTTAACTCCTCGTGGCTCAACCTTTCTCAAGGAGTTGAGGTAACACTCCCTTGAGCCCATCTGATCGTCTCAGAAGGTGGATATACGTCATTTAGGGAAGAATTTCATACATAGGTGATGGATGGAGATGATGGCCCATAACTCCTTTAGGCTGGCCTTCCTAGCATTCTATGGTATGCAGACCGATGGTCAACTACCAAGAATTCCACGAAATGGTGTGCTACTAGAGGCGAAGTCCCCATTTCAACAGTTAAGGTAATCCTTTTTCTTGGAATGATGCTATCTCTAGTGAACCCGTACAAGGGGGAGGTCATAGGGGTAAGTTCATGGTCTACCACCATCTTATCATAAGCTAAATCGAATAGGGTATTGACTAAACTCCTGCTGTCTATTAGCATGCACTTTGATCCATTTCGAGCTACCGCGACTCTCACTAGTAATGCATCACAGAGGGGATAGTGTACGCCCACCGTATCTTCCTTAGTGAATGTAACGAATCCCACAGGCCCTGTAACGCCCCGAAATTTCACAAACAATGGAGTGTTACCAAAAATCTAATTTTCTCAGAACGATAAAATAATATTCTTTAAATAAAAATAACTAAAACATCCATAAAGACAACACAATCACAATTTAGATATTCTTGCCATGGCTTCAATCGACTCGAACTAGCCTGTAAAAAATTTGTAAAAGTGAGTATTTTAAAAAAAACACCCAGTAAGACACGTGCAGTTTTCATACGCAATTATATAATAATAACATAGATAATTCAGACCACATTCTCTTTATGGAGTATATCGGTGACCAAGCGAGATACCCATCATTTCTCATTTTGAATTCTCGAAGGATTTTACATATCATTATAAAGAACCCAAAAGAGTTAACATTCCGTTGGTCGAATCCGAAAGTCCACTAACAATTCATGAATAAGTTATTGAACATAAAAGTATACAGAAACATACCACTTGCACATAAAGGATCTTACCTTGATTGATCAAACGAGCTTTTGATAATAAAAATGTACTTAGAATTTACAGGTGTTTTATATGAAAACTGCTGTGTAAAATTTTGTGGTAGTGAATTGTGGGACATGACACACTATTTATAGNTCTTACCTTGATTGATCAAACGAGCTTTTGATAATAAAAATGTACTTAGAATTTACAGGTGTTTTATATGAAAACTGCTGTGTAAAATTTTGTGGTAGTGAATTGTGGGACATGACACACTATTTATAGTAAAAAATAGTAGTTGAGTCATAGTATAATTGTGATGAAAAATCGTATTTATCACATTTGATAAAAATTGAATTTCTAGTAAACCAACCACAAGGTGACATGTGTACAAAATATTTATCACAACAAAAAGGTGGTTGCAACTTGACTTTAAATAAAATTCTAAAAAAATAAAATAATAATAATAATACTTATTCTCTTATCCATTCACATGTGACTATCCATAAAATTCAAAATCTAATAAAATAACTAAATTACAATTTAAGGTAAAACTCTTTCGACTTCGATAACTTGAGCCTCGCTTATCAAAATTAACTTTTTCTTGAACCTAGTTTACATGATTAAAAACGAGCTATCCAATGAGACCCATATTGATATACTTTTCGTCGCTTTAACAAGATCTAAATATTTAGCCCAAAAATCGAAGTTAATACTTATATCACTTTAGTCCTTCAACTTTTAAAAAAATAAAATA
>CAIGRQ010183158.1:0-10091 GCA_903798375.1 Fraxinus sp. D2006-0159
TTTGTTTTGAACAATAATTATTTTCCAATAGGTAGTCGGCGACTCGGCGGTCCGGTGGAGCCTAGCACGCGCGGCCGCCCCTGGCCGGGTGCGGGTCCGTCTTTGTCTCATCTTGCCCGTAGGGAGATTCATGGCAACCGATTGAGTAAGCTCCTTAGAGGCGTCCACACCCACAAGAACTCTTGCATACGATAATCTTCCTTTGTTAGTGGTAAGTTTGTACGTAGTAATGGGTTTACCAATCTTAGAAGCAATTTTAGCCAACGCTTTCGGATTCCAACAATCAAGCGGGAGCCCCGGTAACTTAACCCATATCGGCATAGAACTCACCTCATCATCATCAAATTCAAAGCAACAAGGCATAATCTTGATCGTAAGCTGCCTCCCATATACAAAGTATGGACCCCCATTTAAGACACTTGCTCTAGTAGCCTCATTCTCAAACTTAAAGATCAACCACCCACTCTTATGAACAAAATATTTATATTCAACTTTCCACGAATTGCACATAAGTTGGAGTGCCATTTTGCCCGGAAAACGTCCTGCAAAATATCCAACAAGACAGTAACCCCATGAACCTTCTACATCATCCACATCTTCATCATCCAAAGTTATGATATCAGCTTGGTCCTTCACAATTTCGAGTTTGAAGCCTGCATTAAGATTTCTGTTGTCTTCGAATAAGTTCACCCAAGAGCCAAGAGGCCGTTTTATTTTCTGCATTAACTATTCTGTTATTACTCGTTGCAGCCCCAAGAGGTTCAACAGCAAAACCTTCAGAGCACGTATCCTCCTCTCCAAGAGTTTGGGAAACACTCGGTAACTTGCTGTCCTCCCCGCATAGTGAATTAGACGTACCTTTCTCCAGTGTAGCAACTTTCAAAGGGGCTATTTTTATAAGGGAGTGCACTGGTTGAGGAGCCTCTGAACGTGCAGCCACATCCCGCTGGACCGTCAAATTAATATCCTGCTGGTTAGACTTAGTGATTTTATGGGCTGGAGTAGCACTACTAATTACTGGGGACAGTCCACTAGCTTGGGCCGATCTGGCCTTTTCTTGCCCATTATAAAATAGGCCCAAACAACGAGCAGAATAGAGAAAGGCCAAGCTGGCCCAAAATCTGGAAGTTCACGTGTCCCATCCCACCAATGTGAAAACTGAAATTTGCAGGCTTTGACCCAAGAAACAATTAGCCATGGTTGGCCCAGAAAATGCACAAAGGCCCACCAACGGTGACTAAGGAGACCTAACAGTAACCAGGTCAAAAAGACTGACCAAAAGCTGAAAAAGAAACCTGCAATCTGGAAAAAACTGAATATGGCAGTCTGAAAAAGAAACCTGCAATATGGATAGTCTGAAAAAGAAATGACCTTTGCTGCATTACCATAAGTATGGCAGTCTGAAAAAGAAACCTGCAACTCTGGTTACTCTTCTCTGTACAAATACTATTTCTCAAAAGAAATATGGATAGTCTGAAAAAGAAATCTGCAATATGGATAGTGTAATTAGTGTTGTCAATTTCTTTTCTATGTTCAGCGAGAGAGGGAAAATTGCGAATACGTGATGATTGATGGAAAAAAAATTGAACTAAAAAAACCCCTTAAAAGAAACACAGGATCACCAGAGTTGAAATGTATCTTCGTAATGAGCTAATCCAAGAAACTCTACACTGGAGAGGTAGATTTAGAAGGAAATTATGCAAGACTTAAAACTTTTGATTTATTGTTACGCCTATATTTTTACTACCTTCAGAAAAAGAAAGGATTGTTTCATCTTTCTAGCTTCCTCGCGGGAGGGGCTACTTTGTCTGCTGGGAGGCTCATGGTAGAAGATGGAGTGCTCAAGGTACAGGCTGGGTCACTAATTGTTAGTCTTGGTCCTCATATATTGTGTAACTCTTCAAAATACAATTTGCTAACATAGAGTAGGATTCCACAATAATACATTATGATACTAATGCAACCACTTTACTTTCTTCAGCGGATCTCACCTTATAGTGGACATTACAAGCCAACTGATGATTGCTTGGAGAGCATTTTTCAATTCTCAACAAAACGAAGTCAACCTGGATGAAGTCGAGGTACTTCATCTACGTTTTCTATTCTGAGTATTACTTACACAGTCTGACCATGGTGCTTGCTTTTTGTGAATGGCTATTTTCATAAGTAGCGTCCAAGGTAAATGAGAGTTATCATCTTCTGAATGGTAGTCGTTTGGAGTTACTATTTTAGTATTCTACCTAATATTGTTGTCCCGTGTCTTATTTAGTCAGACCAGGAAGGCAAATGAAGATTCTGAGTATCCTGAGAATAGAAAATTTTCTAAAAACCTTTCTGTGTTCGATCTTCCATCTGTATCAGATTCTATTCAACCTTTCTTCCCAATGAAGAACAAAGAATCCCGTTTATAGAAACAATTGCAGCATCTCAAGCTGAAGTTGAAGTCGTGTGCAAGAGTGTTCTCTCTGGTGTTCACCAAAGCGTGACCAGACTTCTTGCCGCCTATAAGAGTCCAGCTGTCCAGGATTACCTATCAATGAATGCTTGAAAAGGTCTTCGGGAGGTTCTTTCTTCAATGTCTCGGGTTACGACACTATTTCTTCATTTGATTAAATAGAAATTTTCATTTCACTGAAGATTTAGAAAATGAGATTCATACACATTAATCAAGTTTGTGGTAATTACCTTATTAGTATGTTGTGAAAGCATGATTGCTATTGCATTTGGCCAAAGGATTAACATAAGAATTTTGAGTTTCTTCTACATGTCATGTCTTTGGACAATCACTTCAAAATGTTATTAATGATATTGTAGGGCCAAAGATTAGATACAACCCTCAAGTTTGAAGCCTTTACATCTGTATCCTGGTGTATGTATAATTGTATGTGCTGACATCGAAACCAGTGATGTTGATATTTGTTGTACTTTTGGTTGCAAACCAAAAATTGATAATTCGAACTTTCTAATCCCAAGGACCTTGATGAAGTGCTTGGTACATGAAATACACTCTTAAAAGTTGGTTACATGATAATTCATTCAATTATTATTAACTGTTATGTTATTTATTAATCCAGTCAAATACGAGGCTCAAATGGAAAATGGTACCATAATTGCGAAATCAGACGGAACTAAATTCATTGTTGGAAGGATATTTTTATTGCACATTGTGGCTGCTGTACTCTCTCTCTCTACACAAACTCTATGACAACACATCCCTTTTTCTTATGTTTCTTATAGGTTCTTTTTGTGATGTACCATTATTTTGCTGCATCGAAGATATACAATACGATTTGAGTTTTCATTGCTGCTTATGTCTAGATGACTGACTTCATAAATTTCCCCTACTATTACGTTATAAAAGACTTTGGTGTTTGTGCAGATTGCTCAAGTGAAATTTTGCTTCATTTTTTTTTTATTTCACTCCAAACCACAAAATGTGGGCACTTTGATTTTCACAATTTTTCGTTTCTATGACAGGTCTAATTATATTTATTGCCTTTGTTTGATAGCCATTTTTTTCTCATTCTCATTCTATTTCTTCATTTCAACCACACATTATATCAATAAAATAATATTACACATAAACCCAAAAATTCTCCTTACTTTTTAACCACACATTCTTCCATCAATCACTATTCAAAAACCAATTTTTTTTACCCAGAATGGGTGTCAAACATATCATTACTTTTTAACTAAACATTCTTTCATCAATCACTATTCCAAATCAAGTTATTCTCCAAAATGGGTGTCATATACAACCATTATCTTCTCTTTATGTAGATGATGTGGAAGCTAAACTTCTTTGTGGCATTTTTTTGTATTGTTATTAACATTGACTTTATGCTATAATACATCTTCCCAATGCACACGCTCTTCACTCTTATGGTGTTTGGCTTTGGTATTCTAATGTTTTAGTTAAATTTCATTTGTTATGTATTATTATTTTGTGCCCGTTCTGATTGGTAATAAGTTGATTTCTCATTCTTATGTTTCTTGATAGAGCAAGTATTTCATAGGTACTTCAAGCTGGAAAACACATTGATGGATGGAGGCCCTGCTCCAAGCCTCAAAAATTGTGCTTTTGGGGGTATTCTAAGGTAATGCTACGGATTGTGAATTGTATATTAATCAACTTTTGGATAATATAGAAACTATTATGTTTATTTGCTTTTTATCTCATAATTATCTACCTTGACCTTTTCAATCTTCATTGTAGCTTGTTTTTTACGGTCTTCATTGTTGCACTCAACCAAAATCTACCGTGGTAACTCATGTATGTATTGCTTCTGAAGTGTTACATAGGAAAGAATATGATGGCAAGGGAAAACCATTTACTCTATTTAGATAGAATTTGACACTGTCATGAATATATTTGCTATATTTATCTTTCATAAATAGTAACAACATGAAAATATGCTTTGAACATCTGAATGTGGATTGCAGATACAATATAATGAAATATTTTGTATATCATCACAGCGAATGTATGATTTTTAACTCCATCCAAATTTCCATTCCCTCACATGATAGAGGTTGTTGAAAATGTGGGGAACCTTCCCATGAACTTTAACCCTCAAGGTCTTCGATTAGTAACACATTTCTTGATCAGGAAGTTTAGAAATAAGTCTCTCGAAGAGAATTCTATCCACGAAATTAACTTCTATGGTTATCCACCACAATTAATTCTGTAGTTACTTATATGATATTATTGTATTTGAAATTGTGAGTTTGTCAATTACACGTACACCTTTTTCGTTTTCTTTTTATACCCAGTGATTTTGTCAATCATACGTATACTTTTCTTTTCGTTTTTCTTTTTCAATGTGTACGTAAACGTTTCTTTGTCTTTTCCTTTTTAGCTCTGTGTCAATTACAGTTTGTGTGTCAAAGCACACCATTTTCATTTCTCTTATTTTTTCATTGTGAATGCGTTGATGAAACTTTACATTCGTCATATTCCTCTTTTTTTCTCCATCTGTTCTTCCTCTTAAACACTTGAAATCAAAATTGGTTGGAGATAATGGGACATCCGACAAACATCGGAGTTGTATGAAACTTGGTAACCAACAGTCATTCTGTTGATTCCAAATTCATTTTATAACACTGGTAATCATCCAAATCTCAACAAAGCCAACCCTTCAAGTAACTTTATAGACATGTTTGGTTTCAATGGAACTGGACAACATTCCAATCTGAATGCAGGACATGCCTCCAATTTGAATGATATTGGAGGCAGTGATACCATATTTAACAGTATATGAGAAATGCTAGGAAGCCTCGTACAACTTCTGATAATACATTTATGTCCCAGGATCCTTTTATGGAAAATATGGAAGACCCTCTCAACCCTTCCATGGTAGAGGTTGTTGGAAATGTAGGGGTCGAGGAGACAAAAATGTGGGGAACCCTCTCATCCCTCCTGTGGTATTTGTTGTTGGAAATGTGGTGGTTGAAAATGTGAGAAACCCTCTTAACCCTCCCATGGTAGAGGTTGTTGGAAATGTGGGGGTTACGGAGGTTGAAAATGTGGGGAACTCTTTGGGAAGCCCTTTGCCTGAGAAATGAGAATCCTCCCATGGTTGATGATGCTGAAAATGTAGATAACCCTCCCTTGAACTTTAACCCTTAAGATCTCCGATTAGTAGCACATTTCTTGATCAAGAAGCTTAAAAATAAGCCTCTTGAGGAGAATTCTTGTTCACGAAATTAATTTTTATGACTATCCTTTACAATACATGACAAGTAACAATAATTTTTGAGTTACTTCTTATATGATATTAATGTATTTGAAATCGGGAATTTGTCAATTGCACGTAAATCTTTTTCGTTTTTCTTTTTATACACAATAATTTTGTCAATTACACGTACACCTTCCTTTTCGTTTTTCTTTTTCAATGTGCACGTAACGTTTCTTTTTTGCCTTTACTTTTTTTTGTTGTGTGTCAATTACAGTTTGTGTGTCAAAGCACACCATTTTTATCTCTTCTTTTTTCGTTATGTATATGACAATGAAATTTTACATTCTTTTTCTTTTCTTCATTTTTTCGCTGTATTCCTATTCATTTTTCTCACCTGTTCATCTTGAACACTTGAAATCAAAGTTGGTCGGAGATAATGGAGAATCAGACAAACACTGGAGTTGTATGGAATTTGGTAATCAATAGTCCTTATCCGTTGATTCCAAATCCATTTTATAACACTGGTAATCTTTCAACAAAGTCAACCTTTCAAGTAATTTGTGGACAAGTCCGATTTTATTGGTAATTTTTCAAATTTCAACCAAGCCAACCCTCTAAGCAGTTTCATGGACAAGTCTGATTTAAATAGAACTGGACAACCGTCCAATTTGAATTATCCTCGAGGCAATGAAACCAGAAGCTCTTGATGGAAAATGTGGAGAACCGTCTCAACCCTCTCACGGTAGAGGTTGTTGGAAATGTAGGGAATCCTTCTCATGCCTCCCATACGCTGTTGAAGATGATACAATTGCCTCAAGGATCAATCAATTGGAATCATGTCCTGCATTCAAATTGGACTGATGTCTAGTTCCATCGAAGCCAAACATGTCCATGAAATTGCTTGAAGGGTTGACTTTGATTGGGATTTGGAAGATTACCAAATTTCATATAACTTCAGTGTTTGTCGGATTCTCCATTATCTCTGACTAACTTTGGTTTTAAGTGTTCTTGAAGAATAACAGATGAGGAAAAAGCATAGGAATATGGCAAAAAAACGAGAAAAAGAATGTAGAGTTTTATTGACATACATACACAACAAAAAAGAAGAGAAACGAAAATGGTGAGATTTGACACACAAACTGCAATTGGCACACACTAAAAAAAGAAATGGAAATAAGAAATGTTAACAAAATCACTGTGTATAAAACAAAGTGTACATGTAATTGACAAACTTACAGTTTTAAATACATTAATAGCATATAAGAAGTAACTCAAGAATTATTCTTACTCGCCATGTATTGTGGAGGATAGTCATATAAGTTAATTTCGTGAATAGAATTCTCCTCAAGTGGCTCATTTCTAATCCCCGATAAAGAAATGTGTTACTAATAGGCGGTCTTGAGGGTTGAAGAGTTCATGAGAGAGTTCCTTTACATTTTCAACAACCTCTACTATGGGAGGGATGAGAGGGGTTCACCACATTTTCAGCCTTCTTAAATCCTATATTTCCAACAACCTTTACTATGGGAGGGTTTTCCACATTTTCTATAAAGGGATCTGGGGTTAAAATGTATTTTCAACAATTGTCGGAGGCTTAACAGCTTCCCACATGCTGTTAAATATGGTAACACTGCATCCAAGATCATTCAAATTGGAGCATCTCCTGCATTTCGATTGGACATTGTCTAGTTTTATTGAAATCGAAACTGTCCATGAAATTGCTTGGAAGGTTGTCTTGATTGAGATTCCTCTTCCCCATTTGTTTTTCCTATTGAACACTTGAAACCAAAATTAAGAACGTATATGAAGTAGCCAATTTTAGTTTCAAGTGTTCAAGAGGAATAACATATATGATAAGAAAAGCTTTAAGACTTTGATGTGATTAAATGCTTGATATGAAGTCGACAATTCTACTAAATGTTGAAGTTTCATTGTTTCAATTCGAACGTGAAATAGTTAAACTACAAATTTTTGATGCCTTATTTGTGATGACAAACGTAGCCTTTTTAGACTGCAGATTTGTTGCCAGTTGCCTGTTGCCTTATATTCTTATTTTTCTTGGCTTTAACACTTTGTTATTAAACTAAAAGCCTTTGTTTGATATCTTGTCTAATAGAAGAATAGAGAGTAATTTATCTAATAGTATAGAATTGTTTAGTTATTATTTACCGTGTTAAAAAATTAAAAATAGCTCCGGTAAGAGGAATCAAACTTCGTGACTCTCGCATGCGTAACGAGCGCTGTACCGTATGAGCTACACAATTTTATTGAAGGCGTGTGCAATTATGCATATTTAACGTGAAAACTCCACTAATCCATTTTTTTGTTCTAATCATTGGGAGTTTAGTTTAGGCAATTGTAAACATTAGTGCAAAGTACAATTTTCCAAGTAATTAATTTTAAATTGGTTGATGTAGCCAGTTAAAATATAGGCACCGATTTTTTTGGCTCGAGCCGAAAGCTCGATCAAAAAATTGTTTGGATGGTTGGTCTGTCCAGTATGCTAATATGAACATGTTGCATACTAAAATGAACTATACAAAAAAAAATAAGAATGTAAGCCAACATGCAACAAATTTGAAGTCTAAATAAGGCATAAAACATTGTAGTCTAACTATTTCATATTTGAATTGATATTTCTACATTTAATAGAATTGCTAACTTTATATCAAGCGTTTAATCATTAGTGGTGTTCTACCACAAGAAACACCAAAAAGACTTCATTAGAATGCTAAAAAGGGTTCCAAAAAATCACATCAAGCTCCTGAACATAAAACATAAAAAACATTAATTTTACACCAAAAAGAAAATGCCATATATTTTACCAAAATGCCCAAAAAAAATAGTTAGACAAGAATGCATTTGTGTAGCTAGTTCGAGTATAACTTTACAAGAACGCATTCATATATCTGCAAAAGAAATAAAACATCATTTCAGTGTAAAAAGACGATGATATAAGGACAATGATATTCGGATTGTAGGAATTGTACAATCATTCAAATTTGTCCCAAAAAATTCAAATCCGAATGTTCTGGCTTATGAAAGAGTATACAATTTATCTAAAGAATTTTTTTTGTTGATCGTCTTTTTACCCTAAAATGATTTTTTATTCCTTTTGCATGAGTTCTTGTAAAGTTGTATTCGAATTAGCTACACAGATGCTATTTTGTCAAACTATCTTTTTTTGACATTTTGGTAATAGGGATTTTTTTGGTGTAAAACTAATGTTTTATATGTTCAAGAGCTTGAATGCCTTATTTAAGAATTCAATGCACATTTATCTTGGGGACATTTTGTCCTTTTACAAAATCACCACTCTAAAAGCATATTTAATACAAGTAGAGAGAAAAATCTCAAAGAAACTTTTGCTAAACAAATGCAGAAAGTTAAAAATTTATGATCCTACAATTTGCTTGGCACATGGTTGCCGACTTGCTTTTGAGAGATTCTTGGTCCCTTTTCGAATCTCGCCTTACATTCTAAGTGTAGAAATTAGTAAGCAGTCGGTAATTTCGAATTCAGCAATGAAGTTTCTTGTAAAATTTATCCGGATTCAAAGTGTTTTCTTTCGAATCTCGACTGGATTTTTTTTTTTTAAATATTTCGGCAGCATATTTTGGTTTCCTTCCATCAATCCTTGGTTGTTTCTTACAGATTTAGCTGCAAATGGGCAAAAAGAAACACACAGTTTTGAGGGATCTAGTCGAGAGTACGGTTGGAACTTTGCAAAGATTTCAACAAGTTTTTAGAGTTAATTGTTTTAACACACACTAAACTTTAGGTAATGTCATATTTCACTCCTCGTGCTTCAATTTCTCATTGAACTTTACAAAGTTGCACTCCGTGACTCACTTGCAAACTTCCATCTTTACATGCCAAAAAGAAACCAAGGATAATAACATGCAATTACATATATTTGCAACATTTTGCTTCCTTACGTGTTCGGATATGTTATTTTAATTAAAGAAAGTACTTACTTTAGAAATTATTCTTACGTTACTGTGTTTGGGCAAAAGTGCTTCTTCAAGAAGTCAGTTTTTGAAATATGACATTACCTAAAGTTTTAGTGTGTGTCTAAAATTATTCTCCATAAAACAGATTGTGTCTAAAAATTCCTTAGCAAGGCTGCTTGTTAAGACTAGAGGTCAATCTAAAATGTCGACTTTGTTATATGGAGTAGTAGTCTATCGTTCCAACTGTACAAGCTAGCCAAGGATGGAGGAAGTATTGAGGGTCAATTCCTTTGAAATTTAGAAAATTCCTTGGTTTAAGTTATAGTGATGATTTGACCTAAATTTTAGCACTTGCGTTTTAATTAACTACCTTTTTGGGGTCGTAGGGGGGCACGTGCCCCCCCCCCCCCAAATTTTGATTTTGATTTTTTTTTTCTTCTTCGTGTTTGGTATCGATTGA
>CAIGRQ010183204.1:0-16525 GCA_903798375.1 Fraxinus sp. D2006-0159
TTTTTTTTTTTTTTTTCCCTTTGAACGGGAAGTGAGGTACCAAATATCAATACATGAAATGTCGTCTCAATTGTATGAACAATAATTCTTAACCTACCAAGATAAAGGCTGAAATAATGTCGAACATTGAAATTTCACATAATGTAAGGCTTGTAACTTGTAAGCGTCTATAATCTGTAGTGAAGAAACCTTTAAACTTCACAGGCAGCTCTCACTGTAGAGAAAAGTGTGTGTGTGCATTCTTATTCTTTTGCCCTACATAGAGAAGCACCGTCTTGTATTGGGATACTAAAGGGAAATGGTTTCGACAATCAATTTTACATATGNGTGTGTGTGCATTCTTATTCTTTTGCCCTACATAGAGAAGCACCGTCTTGTATTGGGATACTAAAGGGAAATGGTTTCGACAATCAATTTTACATATGCCTCCCTGTGTCTGCCAAAAAAATTACACGCCAGGGTTCCCCAGAAGTCGTTCCACAGCTGCATGAACATTTCCTGAAGTAGCACGCAGAGCTCTGATGTTCTCTTGGGTGTCGAAGAAACCCATCTCTTGAAGTTGTGATAGTTGAGTTGCATACAGCTCTTCCGGGGGCACTACAGAAACGGAAATGGTTAACATATTCAGGGCTGAAAGAACAAAGATACTCTGAGGTTAAAAACCAACGCAGAGAATTGAAACCTGAGGGAGTGCTTGGAGCAGTAAAATTGCCCATCCCGAGTCCACCCAACATATTCATCAACGCGTCCAGCCCCATATTGTTAGGTGTTCCTGCTGTTGCCAAAACAACAGAAGTATAGAAGTAAATGGAAAGTAATTATCTTCCATTCACGGGTATAAATATTCTTCTTTTCGATTTATCATTAATAAATCATACCACTTGGAATGGTTCATGGAAAAAAGAAAATTTATTGTAGTCAAGCTGGTAGAGAGCAAATCAAGATAGCCAGCTAGTTAGGAATCTATAATAGATAATGGTACTAGAGGCTAGAGGTACAGAGTTTGAAATTGTGAGCTTTATATTGTGTCAGTCCATACCTGTACCTTGACCAGTCTGAGCTCCTTCCCTACAACAGCAAAATTAAGGCACAAGTGAATATATTAGAAAGCGTATGTATACAGGAAACTATCCAATCCCTTAGTATGATAAAAATATATTAAATAGAGCACAGAAATTAAGTTGTAAGATGTATAAGAAACAAAGGCACCCATGTGATGATCCTTCCTCAATAGGTTTGAACTATATGGTTCCAAACAGATGCTTTGCCGTTCAAGTGGTTAAACATGAAGCCAAATGCAAGATGTCGCAGGTTTGAAGTTTCAATCTTACACATGTATTTGTGTATTTTTGGGTGTTTTGATGCAGAAAAACTTGTCTCAAGGAAATATGAAATCTGGAACATCATTAGACCACTCAAACCGGTTACATATATTGACATACATGGGGAAAAAAAATTAAAAGACAGCAAAGCAAGAAATTACGGAGTTGATGCAGGGTATTTCATTGCACACACTTAAAAATTAAAGGAAAAAATTGCAGTCACTTGAAAGATAATAGTGTCTTCTAACACTCATGAAACATTCAAAGGAATTGATATCGATCAAACCATATTCTGGTGCTCTCTTAGAAAAATGGGTGTAATTAGGAAACATGGATTCCATCTGAAATTCAAAGCAAACAAGAACCATATAATTACGTGCTTGAAATAAATTTCTCACTCACTGTGTCGATTGCTGCCGAGTAAGCTGTGAAAGTTGTTGCGAAGCCATCATTTGCTAAACAATAACCATTGAAGTTGTAAGTATAATGATTAGAGAATTTTTCTATAGCTATTTATCCGGAAAAAGAAAAGAAAAAACATAAATCATTACTTGGCCGAAAACAAAGATATTCATTGTGCACAGATCTTATCCAAGAGGCTAATTAATCTATTAACAAAAAGAAGAAAAAGAGAAACTGCACACAACATTTGGTCCAGGGGGATCCTTCCACAGATGACTACCTGCATTAACTCAGGTGAGGTTAATTGGCGAATGATTTCTGGATTTTGCATCATTTCTCTAAATTGAGGGTTCGCGTCAAGCATACCACGAAGTTGAGGATTGATGCCCAGGATCTGTAATGAAGATAGATATAATTTAGCCCAAATTTAAAGTAAGAACAGACAACTAGATCTCAGCAGTACCTGATCCATGTACTGCGGGTTGGAAAGCAAGCTTTGCATCATCTGCGACACTGCTGGATTTCGTAAGAACTGAGATGGATCTGGCATGCCAACCATGCGCTCCAATTCAGGAAGACCAAGCCCTCCTAGCCCATCAACATCACGCTGTCCAGTTGGATTAGCTCTTGAAGCATTGTTTGTTTGAGAACCACCTGAAGTTTTATGTTAATATCAAAGTTCCACATAAATATCCCATTACAGATGTATGAAAAGACTGTCATCAAGATACTGAAGAACAAAACAGAGAAAGGGGTACAGGGAAGGAATAAAAATCCGGTTTTAAAATCAAAAGTAATTTGCAGAATTTGACTCATGTCTAGCTTAATTGTACAATATAAATGTGAAAATATTCTCTTTCCAAAATGTTGATCAGCTTATTAGAAAACAAAGGACTGAAGAGGGAAAAGTCATCCCACTCCACCATATTCAGGCTGCTAAGTGGAGAATTTACCAGAGCAAAGAGCCAAAACGACAAAGCAATAATACACAAATTACCATACTATAATATCTCAACATAAGATGGTTTATATAGAAAAAGCATCATGCTGTAAATTCTTCATAATAACTATTTAAAAGAATATGTTGAAAACGTTATTACCAAGTAGAATGGAATAATACAACAACCTTGCATACTTTGAATCATCTGATCTTACCATCAGAAGCAGTCCAAGGGTTGGGAAGTGGATTAGAATTTGGAGCAGCAGTCTCTGTTCTCGCCTCAGACACAGTAGTTGAAGAATTAGATCCATCTAGTGTCTGGGCACCACCTCTCTGATTTGCCAAGAGAGCTGCAAATGGGTTTGATCCCAGATCAGTAGCTGTACCATCACCCATTGATGTCGCATTCAAGAAGGGTTCTTGTACATTTTCATACATGCGCCTGAGCATGTTAAATCCTTCAGGAGAAGATTCAATATTACTCATTGCCCTGTCAGTATTCCGCATCATCTCACGCATTAGCTCAGGGTTTCTGGAAGCTTCCAGTGTTTGTCGAAGAATGCTGGGATCATTAAGAATGTGACCAAGCTCAGGGTTTCGGTCAATTATATCACGCATCTGAGGATTACTCATAATCAAGCTGCGTATAATCTCAGGGTTATTCATTAGGCTTTGCATGGCAGGCATGTTCATTATCTCTCTCATCATGTTAGGGTTCTGGGTTAGCTGTTGCTGCACCCGTTCAAACTCAGGAATTCCAGCTCCAAACAATCCAGATGCTCCAGTGCCACCAACTGCACCTAAACCAAGCCCGGGAAATAAAGATGCACCTAAATCTGCACCCATGTCCCCTCCATTGGGGCCAACACCCAGTGTGACATTAGGATTACTTGTGTCATTTCCAGCACTTGCAGGACCACTAGAAGGCAGTGAGGCAGCCGGTGCAGAACCACGCACCATATGAACAGTGTGATCTGCTTGCAAACCTTAAAAAGAGAAGAATATAGCAAAAATTGGAGAGGCAACTTCATTTAGAAAGGAGAAGGTAGGATAATTATGAGTGCAAATTCCTATCACTTGCAGCATACAAATAATAAACTCGCATCTTTTAATCCGGCATACAAAAGTGGAACCCAGACGATCACAAATGCAAATAAACAGGCTAGAAATATACCGCCTCAAAAAGCTAAAAAAATTTAATTGTAAGCGATATATCATAGGTCCTGAAGAATGTCCAATTTATAGCAGCCCTGGGGCATACTGGTGTAACTAATGCACCAGACATGGACTAGGCTGGTCCTGGACCC
Organism: Fraxinus sp. D2006-0159; assembly: GCA_903798375.1. Classification (NCBI taxonomy): domain Eukaryota; kingdom Viridiplantae; phylum Streptophyta; class Magnoliopsida; order Lamiales; family Oleaceae; genus Fraxinus; species Fraxinus sp. D2006-0159. The sequence continues at coordinate 3,972 of CAIGRQ010183204.1, forward strand.
TGTGGTTATCCCTGGCGAAGAACTTAGGACCTTAGAGGGCGGAAGATTGTCAAGTTAGGGTTGTGGAGAAACTTAGCTTAACAATTTAGGCCGCATGGAAACAAATAGACCAAATAGTTATTTCTTAAGATCGAAAATCGAGGCAAAGTTATAGTCTTAGCGGTGGGTCTAGGCAATACAATTACTCATCATCAATGAGTTTCCAAAAGTAACTGACCAACCAACAAACAGCTAAAGTTTCATGCTGCAATTACTTCATGTCAACAATATGTAAAAAGCATAATTTATTTGATACTCAGGGATTTTTGTCTATGATATGTTATTATTTACTTATAAATCTTGTAGCATCTCCTCTAAAATAATATGCGCCACACAAAATAAATATCACTCAATGTTCGGTATAGTTATAAAGATGATCTTATGTTATTTTTCATTACTCTTAATGAAAATTTAAAAGTTATCGATTATTCTTTTAAATGTTGTGTTACTTTGCATATGCATGCGGTACTTTATATGATACTATTGAAAATTGATCATTAATGTTCATCCTTAAGCAAATATTGAGTATTCTAGAAGAGTCTATTGTTCTAGAAGAGTATGACATGTCTTAAGATTTTGACTAATATTTTTAACTTTTGGACATGATCATCACTCACCTGCCACACCTGTCCAACACAGTACACAGTAACGGAAGCCTGTTTTAAAGCATATGTACTTCATAGAGCATAAGAACAAGAGTAACTAACGTCCTAAGCACATGCCAAGTGGCAAGGAGAAAATTAGTTGGCTGTCTTTTGGGGAAAGAATATTGCCTCTAGCTTTTTCCTCCATTTGGCAATATTTCACTAAGCCGACAAGATAGTATTATGCTTCTTTGAGGAACACTTGTTGGTAACTAATATAAAACATTTATGCAATTTCCTCGTCAGGCTTAGTGGCCAGAAAATCAGCAAGTTCAAAAGTAATCACAACTGCAAAAACCCACAGATCAAATTTCTTTTTCCAGAATTCAGAAATTTGCAGCAACCCTTGTTTAACTGCCAATGCCAATTTATGAGTTTCGACAACTCAATTGAAGTGTTTCACAGTGTCTATCTCAGTTCATTGACTCCAAATTTCAAATGTTGATTTCATTTTCCTTATCCACAAACAGTTCCCTTTCCCTTTCACTGTTTCTTTCCTGCCTATCAGTACAAAACTCAACTTTTTGTCCAATTCACGTCGTCTTGAAAGGAACTGTTCCAAATATTCTAGGGAAAATGTAAAGGTTTGGAATGTCTTCTGCGGAGGCTCCAGTTAGTTTTAAAGACTTTCTTTACAAACTAAGACCAGATGGATCAAGCCCAGAAAATATAGGACCTGATATAGAGCCCATCATTATACACATTGAATTAGCTGTAAAACCCATAAAAACAGTAGAAGAACACTCCCAAATTACTCTAATAAGAATTCGAAATTTCTAGTGTCATTCATTCATAATCTTCCAATGTCTACAATCCAGTTCTCTTGATAAAATGGACCATTACTTTAACATAAGAAACAAAATTAGAAAACCACCCAAAAAAATAATAATATTGGAGCATACCATAGCTAACCAGGGTCTGCCCGTCCTTTAAGATCCGACCTTTGTATATCAAACGTTGTTGTTCAGCCGGCACATCACAACTCTGAGCCAGCACAGCCTTGAATTCCTGCACCGTGGACTCAAGCCTCGTCCGCACAGAGAATTTGGAGCCATTTGAGCAGCGAATGTTGACATTCACCTCATCACCACCACTAACGATCAAGCTCGATTCACCCTCCGCAGCCATTGATTGTCTATATACAGTTTAATCAAATCAACCGATCTAACAATCAATCAAAAACCCGACTCCCAGGAAAAAAAAAAAATCACTGGCTCGTACTGCCTTCAATTTAAATTAAACTATTAAATCAGTATGTGCTGAAAATCATTACTTGTTAAGCGATTCAGATTTGTTATTAAATTTGGGGCACTAAATTGAATTGTGAAAAAGAATTTATAGAAATAATAATTCACTAACAAAAGGTGAAAAATGAGAATGGGAGGAAAGTATAAAGACTGGAATGAAGAACGAGGAGAAATGCTTACACTTCGAATATACCTTCCTCCATTAGAACTTGTGCTGTTCGGTGCAGTTGATAAATCAGATACTGACACGTGGAAATACAAGGAGAAAGCTGTAATTTGACGCCAGGTAGACATGAACGCAGTCATAGTATTATATGACAACCAATCATTCTGCCACGTCGATGAAGTAAATTTTGAGAGTTACGTTTCAAATCCAAAGTTTGTAAAATGTTTAATTAAAAAAAAATTATAATTTCATTTTCAATTAAAGATAAAACGACTTCCTCAATCTCAATCCTAAATTGTTGCCACGACCGACACTAACTCCTTGTTTGGTTTGGATAAAAATCATTTTTTTAATAGATTATGATAAAAGTTGATAAAATGTACGGTTGAAAAACTGAAAAAAGTTATGTAAAATGTGAAAATTTGTGGTTAAAAATAAGTTTTATGAAAAATGAATTCCTGTCAACAGGGATTAAAATTTATATTTTAATATAATTCAAAGTCAATAATTAATTTTTAACGATATATTTCTTGAAATCTATAACTTTTCAATCTCATATATTATCATCTTTTATCAAAATTTATTGAAAATTTGATTTTAATCCTCATCAAACAAGTAATTAAGAAATGAAGGTTAAAATTAACAACTAACTTTTAGTAGAACGTCTATAAAATAATAATATTGGGATCGAGGAAAATTATTATTCGAGAGGGATTATTAGAGTGTTGCTACACGGACAGGGCATACGTGACCCTTTCGTTTTTAGAATTTACACATACAATATAATGCGGGAACAATGAGCATTAGTGATGGCAAAAAAATCCGTCCAGTCCCAAATGGGACGAAAAAAACCGCTCCAACGGGTTGGTGGGGTGGGGGTACCCCGCCCCGGACCCGCTTCGTGAAGAATAAAAAAAATAATTAACTACAAATTTTTTAAAAAAAAATTAGTTAACTAGAAATTTTGAAAAAAAAAAAAAAAATTTAAACGGGACAAGAAATGGGACAAGCTCGCGCTCCGAACCCGCCCCGTCCCGTCTAAGGTGGGACGGGGCGCGGGACGGGACGAGGTGGGGGCGGGGCAGGGCGGAGTGCCCCGCCCATTGCCATCTCTAGGGAGCATTACAGTTGATATTCAAACTGGTTCATTAAAATCAAATCAAGCTAATAAAAGACAACACAGTTTTGAGTACACTCTTCATCAAACTGGTAGCAACTAAAAACCAGTCTCATTCTTTGCTAAATGTATCTGCAAACGTCAAGTTCTTTATATAAGTGAGCTGAAGACATATAGGAAAATATCACAAATAATGAAATTGCATATCTTGAATCTATTTCTCTTCCAGACGACGAAGCACTGACTCGGCAAAGCTTTGTTGTCTGTGAATAAAAATATAGGAACAGATAAGAAACACAGGAGGGTTTCATTTTTTGTTAGAACTGACATTTTCCAACAACCTAATAAACGAAATCAGCTAATGAACAACTTACTTCTGCTCTCGATGTTTAGGGCTAGGGCGAGAGTATTTCAAATATCCATCCCAAGGAACCTTCTTAAGGCCGGCCCGAACAGAAATAATGTCCCTCACCCTGAAACAAACATAAAATCAAAGATGGAAGAGCCTTTTTAAAATTGTTCAGAAATTAAATTTTTTTTTTTTTTAATCTCCGAGTGATAAACGCGTGCAAAATAGCATTGAGACATTGATTTTGATGAAACCTCTCTGCAAATTCAATTGGTGTTTCTCCAGGTTTCAGATTCTGAGGCTCCAGGTACCACACATCACAAACAACAGCCCATGATGTCATGAGCTGCAACAAGTGCGTCGTAAAGGATTGTCTGCAGACAAAAATATACATCCATAAAAAAGTGATTTAAGTAATAATTAGTACTCTTTGCAAATTGTACAATAGGGAAAGAACCATCCCTAGCTAACGGCAATACTAAGACAATATTATCACAAAGCTTTACCACTAAAAGTAAGCTCCAACCATGTCAAAAGCAATATTTGAAGAAATTTGTGGACAATAAGTGAAAGCAATGGAAAATTGAATTAGAAACCAGCATAATGGAGAAGCTTACTTTTTACTATTCCAGAAGGCATCAACAAAAATCTTGTTGTACTTGACTGCAATTGGACAAACAGTGCAGCCAAGTTCAAATGCACCCTAAACACCATAGAAAATTGACGGTCGTGAAGATTAATAGAGTAAGCACTTTAATTAATAATTCAAACAATTAATACAGCCAGCATAGATTCATTTGAGCTAAATTTTCAACAAATATATCTCACAGTTCAAAATTACCAACTTACCTTCTCGTTTTCAGTAACTTATCATCTACTTGAAAGAATCTTTCCATTAACAAGAAAAACAAATGTTTAAGGAGAGCAAGAATCAGTAGCATAAGAAATTTAATGTACAAAAAGAGCAGGACTCAATAGCATCTGAAAATCGCCATTAAGCTTAGAGAAAATTTCATTTTTTGCAGGGGTGTTTCATTGTCTGCATGTAAGGAGTTAGTTAACAAGAAAAACAAAACTCCTGATATTTGTTTGACAGATTAAACAATTGTATATGAAAAAAGTTACCTTCTTAAACATCACTGAATAGTGGTTGTTCACACAAGTTCCTTCAGGAAATATAAGGAGAGGATTATTATCCCCTTCAACATGTTCCCGCAGCCTAAAAGAAAACTTTAAATTAGAATATGAATATTATTATGAAAATAGGACTTTTTCAGTAAAACATACTTTCTGGCTACAATTCCACGATCCTTGGACTCTGAACGGTTGAACCAGATGCATCCTAAACTATCTAAAATAGTGTTTTGCAATAATCCTACGCAAAAGGCAAACGTGATAAGATCACTTCATTAAAACATAAGTGGAAAGCACGCACCAACAGGCAAGCAAAAAAAATAGTGATCACATACCATCCAGCTTTTAATTAATGCTACAGCAATAAATATAATGAAACTTTCACAGGAATAAATAAACTTCTCTTTCTGAAATCGATTAATAATTAATTTTACAAACAAGTAAATTAGTCAGCAAACACTGCCATTTCACACAATCAAATTCCCCATTCCAATTTTCAGGATTTTCAGTCTTGCATGTTTAAATACTAAAATGCAACTTCAGTTATATCAAAGACTTTATTAATTTCTTATCAAAACACTTCTTTTATCTTAATACCTGTTTACCAAGACAACGATATACGAAAGATTAAGGTTACATATTGCCAGACAGAAATTTAGCAAATGTCAAAACCACAGGTCCGAAAACCACAATGTCATCATTTTTGAGAGGGCAAAAGGCACATAAAATCTTCCCCGTCTTGTACACTTATGGTACCTCTATTTTCAGTATTGTGATAGTAATAAGTTGAACAGTCAAAGCAGGTAAGTTTAGCAGTCCCCAGACAAACGATCTAAGACACTTACCAACCCAACCAGGATGCTTCTGCATAATTACTGCAAAAGCAGTCATTTGTTCCAAAACGATGAAATCAATCATTGATGTGTGATTTGCCACAAAAACCTGCACAGACCATTGAAAGAAAACTCAACTAGACATTGAAGATCTCGGTTAAAATATTGTCGAAGTATAGAGAAAAATCAGACGACATAAAAAGGAAAAATCATACCTGCCTAGGCCGCATACTGGGCCGTGGACCGTGGTACTTGATTACTCCAGTCCACGACGCAACAAAAAAGCTGCAAATCAATTCTACTAGACCCCTCTGAAGAAAAATAAGCGATGTAAAACAGTAGCAGAAGGTCAATTAATGATAAACATTAATTTGTCTTCAATGAAAGAATATCGAAAAGTATAATGCCAAAAGTCATACAGTAAGAAGTCTTACCTCTAACTTTTTTCTTAATTTATCATTCCCTTTCAAAAGGGTATGCACAGGAAAATAACATGAGAGAAATATTATCCATCCTAGTGTCAATACCAGTACCCTGCATTTAAATAGATAAGCATCAGGTGACCAGAAAGGATTTGCACTGGAAAGTACAAATTGAACTGATAGATCCAAACTTATGCAGGCATACATGTCTATATGTAAGAGAGTGGATACATGGTGTCTTCAAAGCAATATAATGTACAAATACAATCTCAAAAACTGTATACTTTAAACTTGGAGAACAAATTTTGATATATCACTTCATTTCATCCTTGACGAAAAAGGCCAAAGATATACAACTTCATGATAACTACAGGAGATAAACAATATTTGACCAGGTAGATACTAACCTTAATGGGAAAAGAAATCCATATCTGACTATGACTCCCAGACACCACAAAGGAAACAAATACACATTCCAGTTCCATGGTTCCGAAGGAATCGACTTGAAGCATCTAGTGAAAGAGTCCTGTCATGCAGCAAGGATCAGAAATGAAACCAAATGTATGTAACATATCTCTCGAGGACAGAGCACATGTTCATGAGTGTAAAAACAATTGCTGCAGAACCACATTTTCAGAAAGTTGTCACCGTCACTTATAAGATGTTGTGTGGTAGTAGGAAGAGGCATTGATATACAATTGCCCACAGCACCACACCATTCAATGATGTCTACAATATAGATAATTTTGTATGAAATTGCCAGATCTAAATAGTCAGGTACATAATACCCAGTTCCAACGTCAAGAATCAGGACTCAACAATAACAAGAAAGTTCTACGACACCATTGAACCGATAGATAATATTTTGTACATGCAGTTATCTTTCATAATCCATCATTAATTGTTCATAAAACCACTTGATCTATCTTTGCGTCTATACTCATTCATGACTTCGAAACTACAATAAAAATATCAAGTTCAAAATTGAGAGTTTACCTAATTCCAATTTCAAATTTTGTTATGGTTCCAATTTCCACCTAATGAAACGAGTTATGAGAAACAAAACACTAGCAAAAGTTTTGGGGTTGATAAATCAAATGTGTTATAATAAATACATTTTGTCTCACACGATATCTTCATCAATGCATCTATTGAATCATCTTTAGAACATTGCATTCTGTATAGAATCAGTTACAGCGACAGGAATATCGCTCCCATTATTCACAGATTGCTCTCCACAATATTTGCCTAGCGCAATCATATTATTTGCAGTTGCTACCACTAATGTTATTTGTAACTTTGTACCTAAACTACGTTCATACCCTTGATGAATAACTGTAGACTGCAGCACATGATACATTAACGGACCGAAAGAACATTTGGGGTCAGACCTCTTGGAAATTAAAATACCATCTCCAAACGAGAAACACTTTTCGGAAGAACGCTTGGAAAACACATCCAAAATCCCCAAAAAGTGGGAAACCCGCTGGAATTGGACGGCAAAATCTACTGCTGGCTTTAAAAACTATTACTCCCTCTGTCCTATTTACACAGGCTCACTTTCTTTATCTTCTAGTCCCAATTATATAGTACTGTTTCTTTATTAAAAATGTTTTCTTTTGTTCGTCTACTAATAGACCCTTATTTTTTTAATACTTTCAATAATAATTTACTGCTAGCTATCAAAAATCAAACGAGGGTAAACTATGAAAGTTTTTGGCAAAAATAAGATTTCAGAGGGAGTATTTTTTTATTTTTTGAGGTCAACAGGCATTACCATAAAATTACTCTAGTAACCATTTCATCTAAAAGCTCATGCATAGGGGTAAAAATCTTTTGTACTGTAGACAAATTCTGATGAAAACTCGCGCAATATCATCGACATTCTATGGAAAACGGGACCAATTAATTTAGAAGAACAACATCTAAAACCAAAATATTAAGGTGTCCAAATTACTTACATCGACGATGGCACCAGCTGCCTCGGTTAGAGTGGGCGAAATGTCGAGTAAATCACGCCTGCCACCAGAAATTCTAATTAGCTCAAATTACATTGATTTAGATAAATAGAAACAGAAAATGGGATAGATGGATGGAGAGATACAGGCGCAGTTTGCCACGAGGCTCTTGGATGGATCCAGAAGGGAGATAGTCTTCAATATTAGGACGATCCAAATCGATTTCCAAGCTGGATGTGCTTAGCTTACTCATTTTTCTCGCTCTATTTCATATAGATTCGCCTCTCTCTTGCTTTTAATGGGCAGGACGGGTAACTGTTGCTGGCATATTGCGGCTAGAGAGAGAGAGAGAGAGAGAGAGAGGATCGTTTGGTTGTTTGGTTCAAGAAAGTACTTCACGCAATTCGAAGCGTTCTTCGCCGCGTGTCCTCTGGCACACTTCGTCAATTTGAACCTTTCTCAATTTCAATTAAATAAGTGGAACAAAACAAATTCTGAAATGCTTAAGACTTAAGAATTATATAAAACTAAATTAATGTAAATGAAAGTTTGGAGTCAATTTATTATTTGTGGCAACAAAATTAAAAGACATTAACGCCTCATATAATAAGTTGTCATAAGAATGTCACGTAAGACGATTATTGTAGTCATTGACTACAAATAACATTAGAATCATGGCTCTTGGACTCCTAATTAAGTCGTTTAGTTAAAAATTAGAGGTGCTTTTAGTTTGTTGTTTTCAATCTATTTCCGATTTTCAATTTTTCAAAATACTGAAAACGTATTAGATCTAATATTTCTAAAAATTATTTTTGAAAATAAGGCTAAATTTATAACATAAAACTCAAAATGCAATTTTTCAATTTTGAGTGTTTTCAATAAAAGTTCAAAAAACAATCAAAACATGGAAAACAAACTTTAGAACAAAATTTTATTTTAAAAAAATAAATAGAATTTAAAATTCTAAAAAATAATAATAATAATAAATTTCGAAAAATAAAATTATAAAAAATTCATAAAAATAAAAATTATAAAAAAATTGTTCAAACTCTTAATGATTATCTATATAAAAATTCTAAAAAATATTTAAATGAACATAAATAAAAATATTCTTAGTCCACGTCATTAATTTTTATTTTAACATTTTTTATATTTAGAACTCAATTTATTATTTTAATTTTCGTAGTGAGGAAAAAATATTGTAAAATTCAACAACTTTAAAATGTATATAGTACTTGATAAGTCTATGTTTATTAAATAATCAAGATTTATATAATAAAATGTTATAAAATAATTTTTCAAAATCTCAAACAAAACGTGTTTTCTAATTTTCTATTTTGAAAAATAATCTTTTAAAATGACAAATCAAACGTGTTATTAGCAATCTTAAAAATAAATTAAATTGAAATGCAAACGAAACGAGCCCTAGATTTTTAATAAGTTTTGATGAAATGTATAGTTAAAAAATTGGTATAAATTGTTAATTTTATAAAATGTGTTATTGAAAATAAGTTTGTGAAAAAATGAATTTTAGAAATTGGTTCGAAACATGGGCTAATTTTTACTTCATCGAGGGCTTTGTATAAAGTAGAAATTATACTAGGACAGGTTTTTAAATATTGTAGTTCAAAAATCAGATATAAAGTTTACTTATCCATAAAACATGCAATGATGATAATAATAAGTGAAATTTTCAAAAAAAAATGTCCAATTTTTCATGGCTATTTGCAAAAATGTCCAAAATTTATCACGTCTATTTTATTAAAATTTAGACCAAAATGTCCTTAATGAAAATTTCAAATCTCACTACTATTATGAATGTTCTCATGTAATAATTAAAATTGTGTAGCAAATAGAAATTTGACACATAATCTACTCTATCTATTTGAAAAAGTACAAATATCAATTCATGCATTAAATGCAACCTACTCCCTAGAAATTAATCAATAACCACCAGTTTTTTCATGATTTTTAGTTGGATTTTGATTGAATCGGTTAGGGTGATAGGTTTACAGATGGAAATCCATTTTAATAAGATTTTTACATAATTTTTAGTTGGATTCTGTTGAAATGGACCGGTTCAATTTTGATAGTTTGCCCATCAAACCTGTCACAACCATATGACTCGACCCATCAACTAAAAAAAATAAAAAATTCTTACAAAACTCGTGAAAAGCAGAAACCAAAACTCAAGCTCTAATCTCTCTCAACTCCAACTTCCTTCCACCTAATTGTCGAAGCCAATCGTCATTCATCAGTCGTGCACGCCATTCATCAGTCGCCCTTGCTGAATCCTATAAGTACATCATTCTGGGAATTTAATTTGTTTACAATTTCAATAGAAGATCTTTAAGATAATTGCTTCTTCTTCTTTTTCTTCTTCTTCTAAAGCCCGAAACAACAATATTTCTCGACCATAAAAAAAGGCACGACAGCAAAGATACATTTTTAGGTGAATTAAGAGTCAGATTTACAGATTGGTCTTAGTAATGTATATGTTTTGAGGGTTGAATCTGATTTGCACTCGGAATGTGTTATGTCCAAATTTCTGGTTGTATATGTTTTGGCTGATTCTGATTTGCACACCAAATAAATATTTGCTGCTTTTTGGTTGAATTACATCCAATTTTTGCTTGAATCGTGAAGAGCTTCTACACATTTTTCGGTCAATTTTTACGTTCATACAAATTTTTTATATTTTTTGGTCGATGAACTCTTCACGAGGATGCTTTTCCATTCTCTGTTTTAGATAATACCATAATGGAGTTAAGGAAAGTTGAAATTATGAAGAATGGGCAATTTGCTAAACTTACTACTACTATTATTTAGATATGCAGGAAAAATACTATGTCGTCCTAATGTTGATGTTATATTCTTCTGTTCTTTGATTAATGATAGTATTCATGGAATTTCATGAGTTTAGGCATTGATCTGTGAGCGAAAACTTGAAGAATCTTTGCATATCATGTTCATATCTCCCTCATCTTTTCATTTCATTGTAAAAGGAATTCATGTTAGATACATCAGCATTATTAAAGATATACATGATGACATAATCACAAATTTGACTAGTGGTGGTAGCATTGATTTTCTTATCAATGTAGCCTTGAATATAGTACTATCTTAGTCCGTAACTTTTGCTTTAGTCATAGATGGGCTTACGAAAGATCTCTGATAACTTTCCTTGGTCGATGTTATTTGCTAATCTCTATGACGGGGTTATTATTTAAGTTAGAACCTGGAGAATTTAGATTAAATAGAGTTAAGACGAAGTGCATAGAATCACCATAGATTATTTATTATCATAAAGAGTGATTGTTTTAGGTATTTAGGCTTTTTTGTTTGTAATGAAAGATGACTTGAAGATGATGGCATATGATTAAAGAGGGTTGAATGTGTGTTACTTTTCTAGAGGAGGTGGGGGGTCTTGAATGGTTATTTAGTGATGAATAAAAATGCAAATCACCATAACTGAACGAATACTTTCTACATATATTATCATTGATTTTGATGACTTTTCCTCTCTTCGCAGGTACACTTTTGGGCGACGTTGCGCGATACTGCTGAAGAAGAATTGCAGTCATACTTTTTAAATTTGGTTCCATTCGAAGATGCTGCGACCCCGTTTTGGATAGTTTCGTTCTTCAATCAACTGAAATACAAGAATGTCCACCAGAAGGTAAAGTGCTACCAAATAAGGACAACAATCGAGGCAAGAAATCCAATAGAGCTAACACGAGTGGACTTCGTCTGAGTGATTTCAATGATGATGAAGGTGGAGAATGAAAGCATCCAGTACTTGCCATCATCTTCTAGCATGGAAAATCGTCCAACAATGAGGCATGTGTCTTTGGGTGAGATAAGAGCTTTGTTCGCTGAATAGAGGGAGATGCTTGAGGTAAGGCTGGACGATTGAGAGAGGAAATGAACGTGAGGTTCAATGCTATCGAGAAGGAAGTGAGAGATCATGTGTGTTGTATAAATGACCATGTGGCAGATCAGATAAATATGATGAAAGGTAGGTTCGAGGATGTAGTGACAGAAATTGGGGAACACAAGGTGAGTGATGAGTACGGTGGATTTGGTTGTGATTTGGGCGATGGAGATATGCGTGTACGTGATGCTTATGATGAAATGTCCTCGCCTAACACTGAAGCTGACGGACAGCACGTTGAGACATCCGAAATAGATGATTGCAAATCGATGACTTGTCCAAAAAATCATCAGATGTGGTTGCCACCATCGCAGAACCTCATACAGTCAATGCTCCATTGCCATCTTGACCTCAATCCCTCATAGTCAAGATCCCTAGTGCTAACACGCGGACTCCTTTCACAAGGTTTGGTTGTAGAAAGGGTTAGAGGGATGCATAGTTAGTTTATAATGTTGATGGAGCATATCAATGTATGTTTTGGAAAAACCTTTTGCAACGTTATTTCGTAAACCATCTTTAGAAAAATATTTTGGGTGATAGTATAGTTTTTAGTAGGGGTGGGCGTGGGTTGGGTTGAGTTGGTTTTTGCCCCAACCCAAACCCAACCCAACATGGTCGGTTTGATCTAAAATCAAACCAACCTAACCCGTGTAAATGTCCCAACCCAATCCAATCAAGTGTCGGTCGGGTTGGTCGGGTTGCCAAAAATTA
>CAIGRQ010183219.1:0-17446 GCA_903798375.1 Fraxinus sp. D2006-0159
AAATCACACAAAAAGATTTGGAAAAATATCACCCGAAATGAAAAACGACGAGTTAAAAGTGAAAAATCAATTTCTTCTTCGTTAATCTTCAACCCGGATTTCAAATTTTCAATCTCTTGTGATAATTACCTTTGAATCTCGTGTTAGCCTCTTTTTTGTGGTGAAAAATAGGATTTTCTATGCTCTCGCTCTTGTTCACGTCGTTCACCTCTCCAAGAAATAGGTTGAATTTAGTTTTTATAAGAATTAGGATAAAATTAGAAAATTGGGTTGTTTAGGCCCAGAAATGACCGTGCGCGCGTGCCACTCACTGAGTTTTTTTCCGATAGATGAAAGACATGCCCGTGCGCGCGTGAGAGAATTTGCCTGTGTGCGCGCACCGTTATACAATTTTTCATTTGTTGCACTTTGGTCCCCGAATTATATTCATTATTTATTTTGGTTCCTTATTTGTATTTTCTTGATCCTCCATCTTCCAACTCCGTCTAATTGAATCCAAAATCTCTCCAATCGTCGATACTAGGTCTGAATCATCTATTAGCATTTTGCTATTTAGTCCTCAAACTTTGAATTATGTTCACTTTAGCCAATTTTCTGCCCATTTTCTTCAATTCTATGGTTTTCATCGAGATGCAGCTAACAAATAAAATATATACAAAATTAAGCCTAAATTCATTTAAAATAATAATAATTGCTTTAGTTTAACGGTACAGATAAGTGTATAAAATGCATTATCAATCACTATCTTCTTGGACAATTTTATAATTTCAGATTTAATACCTCCTCCACCCCGAAAGAAAATATTGATAAATTCACAAAATTGATTCAAGATCTGGCTAACTATGATGAGAAAATATCTGATGATCAACAAGTTATTGCTTTGTTAAATGCTCTAGGTGATAAATATAGAGAACTTAGAAATACTTTAGAATATGGAAGAGGGCATTTGATAGTGGATATTATTAACTCAATCCTAAGAAATAGAGAATTTGAATTGAAATCTAAATTCAAGGACTCCAAAATTGGAGAAGGGTTAAATATTAAAGAGAAGCTAAATCAGAACAAAAAGAGTGATCAATGCAATTTTAACTCTCATAATAAAGAATAACCTCAATCTTCTAAATCCAGAAATCGGAACAAGAGTCAACTGGAATCTAAGAATCAAGTCAAAAAAATATTATTGCTATGTTAAAACTGGATATTTCATAAAAGACTGTTTCAATAATATATGTGACATGAAAGGAAAGTCTAATTCGGATAGGTCTGCAACCATTGCCTACAATAATGAATCTGATATACAAGGAGTTGTCATTGTTTCTTCAACTAAAAGAAACCTACAAGAATGGGTTATTGACTCTGGTTGTTCTTTCTATATGTGTCCAATTAAAGAATGGTTCGCTGAATTTGATGATCTAAATGGTGGTCAAGGTTAAATGAGAAATGATATGACTTGTAAAATATAAAGTATTGGTAAAGTTGACCTTTTGTTAGAAAACAGTCATATTCTCGAACTTCCCTTAACAAGATATGTCCCTAATCTTCAAAGAAATTTGATTTTCTTAGGAGAATTGGATGATGAATATGAAATTAAAATTCACAAGGGATTTACCCAAGTGAATTTCAATTCTAAGGAAATAATCTCATTACCCAAGGTTAATGGAAACTATATACTTCAAGTTGAACCATTAGTTGGAAACATATGAGCTGATGTTCAGTCTTCTGATGATAAATCCTTAATATGGCATAAAAGACTATGGCATGTTAGTGAAAATGGATTAATGATTCTTAACAAATTTGGATGTTTTGGAAAAAAATAACATTAAAAGTTCAAAGTTGTGTAATTGGAAAACAAAATAAGTTGTTTACTTACATGCTCACATTTGGGGTCCAACATCAATAAGTACTCTGAGTGGATTTAGATTCTATAGGCTTATTGTAAATGATTTTTCAAGAAAAATTTGGATATTTTTTTTAAATCTAAATTTGGCACTTTTCAAAATTTTATACAATGGAAATTGGTGATTGAAAATCAAACTAGTAAGAAAGTCAAAACACGTGGAACAGATAATGGGCTTGAATTTTGTAATTTTGAATTTAATCTTTTTTTTTACAAGAATTTGGTATTTTAAGGCTCAGAACAACAACATACATTCCTCAGCAAAATGGTATTGTTGAGAGAATGAATAGAACCTTACTTGAAAAAGTTAGATGCATGTTGTTAAGTTCTGATCTTCCAAAACTATTTTGGAGTGAAACTTTAAAAACTACCTCTCATCTGATTAATAGGGTTTTTTCTAGTGCTATTGATTTTTAAATCCCTGAATCACTATGGTCTGGAAACTCCCCATCAAATTCCAAACTTAAAGTTTTTGGATGTGCTGCTTGTTTTTATCAAAATGAAGGCAAACTTGAACTCAGATCTTTATAATGTGTTTTTGGGTTATGGTGAAGAGTTTAAGGGATATAGGCTTTGGGTAAAATAACAAAATGAGTTCAAATTCATCTTAAGTAGAAATGTTGTCTTTAATGAAGATGTATTTCTTTGAAATGGGGCTACAAATCAGAAACAACTTGAATCTGTCACTGCTAAAAAAGCTATTTTGGAAAATAATAAAGATAATTCTGCTGCACCTAATGATTTGATTGAGGTGGAGACTATTCAAACTAAAATAGATCAAGCTTGAGATGAATCTGAATCTGATAATGAAACTTAGAATAATACTCTCGCAGACTATCAATTAACAATAGATAGAGCTAGAAGAAATGAGTTTCCTTCTGCCAAAATCAATACTGATGAATTTGTTATCCTCTATTTTGAATTAGAGTTTGTCAATTCTTAACCTACAACTTTCGAAGAAGCCATTAACTACAAAGAATCCAAACTCTGAATGAAAGCCATGAAAGAAGAAATTGACTCCTTAATTATAAATAAGACATGGATTTTGGTTAATAAGCCTAAGGATCAAAAAGTTGTTGACTGTAAATGGGTCTACAAAGTGAAGGGGGAAAACCTAATGTTGAAGGTAAAAGATATAAGGTCAGACTTATGGCCAAATGGTTTACTCAAATCAAGGGTATAAATTATAATGAAATTAATCTTCTCACTTGTTCCTAAATATACCTCTACCAGAATTATGCTTGCTCTTTCTGCTCATTTCAACTAAGAATTGGACTAGTTTGATGTTAAAACTGCATTCTTAAGTGGTGACCTTGATGAAACAATATATATGAATTAGCCAAAGGGTTTTGAATTGAATTCTAAACCTAAAAGAGTTTGTCTCCTAAAGAAGTCACTTTATGGCTTGAAGCAAGCACCTAGACAATGATAGATCTAAAAATGATTTTGTTAAATCAATATTAAAAATGAATTGAAATGAAAAATTTAGGAATGGAAATAAAAAGAGATAAAAGTAATTGTGTGTTTTATGTGAATCAATCTTCTTATGTCAAAAAGATTTCAGAAAAAATTTCTATGATTGAATGTAAACATATAACCATACCTATTGCAAATCATTTTAAACAGTCGAGTGAAAAATCTCCTAATGCTAATGAAGATTTTGATATGATGAAGAAAATACATTATGCAAATGTTGTTTGCTCCATTGTGTATCTTATGATATGTACTAGACCTGATTTAGCTTATGGTATCAGTATTTTGAGTAGATTTATGGATAATCCAAGTGAAATTCATTGGTTAGCAATAAAATAGGTGTTAAGATACTTAAAGAGCCCACTTAACTTAGGTTTAAAATTTCAAAGGTATAATCTTGAAGGGTATACCAATTCTCATTTTGCAGGTGATAAAAGAACATCAATTTCTTCATATATTTTTACTCTCTGTAATGGATGTATTAGTTAGAAGTCTCAACTATAAAAACTTGTAGCTCTATCTTCTACTAATTTATTTATTTTTATGTCTACAAAAGTAATTGTGTGTTTTATGTGAATCAATCTTCTTATGTCAAAAAGATTTCAGAAAAATTTTCTATGATTGAATGTAAACATATAACCTTACCTATTGCAAATCATTTTAAACAGTCGAGTGAAAAATCTCCTAACGCTAATGAAGAATTTGATATGATGAAGAAAATACATTATGCAAATGTTGTTTGCTCCATTGTGTATCTTATGATATGTACTAGACCTGATTTAGCTTATGGTATCAGTATTTTGAGTAGATTTATGGATAACTCAAGTGAAAGTCATTGGTTAGCAATAAAATAGGTGTTAAGATACTTAAGAGCCCACTTAACTTAGGTTTAAAATTTCAAAGGTATAATCTTGAAGGGTATACCAATTCTCATTTTGCAGGTGATAAAAGAACATCAACTTCTTCATATATTTTTACTCTCTGTAATGGTTGTATTAGTTAGAAGTCTCAACTATGAAAACTTGTAGCTCTATCTTCTACTGAAACTGAGTATATTGCATCATGTGATGTTGTGAAAAGACTTTGGTTAAGGGGTTTGTTAACTGAAATTGATTTCATAAATGAAGTAGTTAAGAGTATTTACAGAAAATCAAAGTGTCGTACATTTAAGTAGAATCTAGTAAAAATTCCAACCAAGTAAATCATTCTGATATTGGTACTAAGATTCTGCCTATGAAAAAGTTAGGAATTATTTGACAATTCTGAACATTACATGAAGGTAATCTGTTTTACTAATTTTTGTTTTGAATCTATACTAACTTCATTTATTTTGTTTTTACAGGTTGTTAAAGCAAATGAAACTTGTTAGTAGCGTTTAGATTCTACTTGGATGATCCATGAATAGTTCAGCAAGGTGGAGATCGTGGATTTAGGCCTGGTGCCTCGCTATTCATTTGGTCCCGATCCTTGTTTTTTGGTAGGCTATTTTTAATTGGGCTAATTACATGTGCTTTTGTGTTCTGGTCCACTTATCAAAATCGAGTTTTTGAAACATGACTTTGGCTATTGGATTACTTTGATCTGGACCCTTCATTTAGTGCAATAGTGGCCGTTTGATCTGTGGTTTTTTTGTTTTTACTTTATATATACACCTCTCTCTTCTTTGTATGGGCTTGGTGCTTTTCTGAATGATTTGTTCTTAGGTTTTTCTCGTATGATTCTTTCTTTGTAATCCTTGAGGCGTTCTCTCTGTAAATTATCAGAGTTTTGCTTATGATTGTTTTTAGTAAACAATTCGTGAGAGTAATTGTATAGATTACTCGAGCTTTGTGTTAAAAAGAGAGGCTGTAGAGAACTCGAAGAAATTTATGATTTCTTTAGATATTTGTATTATTTTTTGGTGAATTGTTTGTAAAATCGAACGTAATCTACTTGTAGATGTTTAACGAATGAGTAGGCCGAAGACTTAACATTCGGGCCCTTAGTGGTGAAAAATTCCTTCGTGTTCTTTAATTTTCTACAAAATTTATATTTTTTACAAATTATTGATAATCCTAAATAAACACTATTCTGATACCAACACGCACATTCACAATTCATATATTCTTTATTTCTACTTGAGAAAACAAGAATAACATGACTTCCTCTCCACAATTCACAACAAAACCATAGCAACAAAGTACAAATCATGCCAAAAGATCCCAGTGAAGACTTTGAAATCAAAATCCATAAGCAAGGGCATATTTAGAAGGGCTTTCCGGTTAAAGCCCCCACCATGATACACCCATTCATGCAGGCCACCGGCCTCTCAAATGAAAACTCAAGTCACCTGACCACAACACTACCATTGTTTTTGAGTTCAGTCTATAATCACACTGGCTCGAGATCTAATTATACATTTTTTTAATATTAAAATCGATCGATCAAAAGCTGATTAATTAGTTGATTGCCTAACATAGTCAATCCCTTTCGCATTATAGGTTTGATGAAGTGAGTGATGGATTGATAAAATCAAACAAGAAGTTGAACACCTCGTGGAAACAAATAAGATAATTGAGACAACTACACAAGTTCGTTCAGAAGAAAGATTCGACAAGATCAATGTATTCTTCATTTCTTCATGAACAAACAAGAATAACGTGGCATCTTCTCAAAACTTTTTGAAACAAGTAGGACGACCTAGGATTTTAATTAAATCTTGACAATTCACAATAATCCAGCCATTACTCATTAATAGTCATAACTCGTGGTTCAGGTAACCTTTGTTTGGTTTCAACTGATCGTGCTAATAATCCCTCCGCCATGGGATTGCAGACCTCTCACACAGGATGTTCAGTAACCAATAATTAGTCCGTCAAAAATAAACCTAGCTCGACTCATTTCCCATGACATTGCACTGCAACTACAGCAGCTGATCCGTTAAAAAGACCGGAATTCAGCTGCACCCATGGACATGGCAACATGAGAAGCTATAACTCCTATCAAACTAGTATCTCTATGCACGAAGAAATTTTAGGAGCAAAATTGATAAATCACACCCACGAAACGAGGAAAACGATATTTTTCGACAGACCTCCACAAGCTACTCATCATTCAAACATGTAAACCATTCCCATTGCTGTAAATGGCATCTAAAGAGCCATTAGCTAGCTTAGTTGGATTCTCATATAGGTGTGCTTTTATTGCTGAGTTACCATTGCTCATTCTGCATGTCTTGGTAGCACCTTTCTTCAAAAGAGTATCCAGCTGGCCACATGCCGCTGCTACAAGTCCTGTTATGAAAAAATGTTATTATCAAGGATAATTGCCAGCGATCAAGTGCAATCCATATACACCCAACTCACAAAAATGCCTACGAATCCTTTCTCGATATCTAGGGAAATTTCATGTAAGAAGAACCACAATCAGTCGGCTCATTTTCGAAAAAGCAAATGAAAATTCAAGAACATTGACCAATTCAATTTCATCTCTAATTTTATTGTTCCTTGTAGCCTAACAAGGATTCTAAAATCTATGGTATGGCCACTAACATCATTATCAATACCAGGACAAAAGAAGTCAAAATTGCCATATACTTTCTGCACTCTTAATTTCATGGTGTCAGAAGAGAAGAAGGAACTATGAGCTTACAGAGGATAAATACCCAGGACTTCAAAATTTTAATGCTCAGAAACTTGAGATGGCAATAAAAAGTATACCTAAGAAAAGAGCAGATGGCTTCCCTGGTCTCGATTTAAACTCAGGGTGAAACTGAACACCAATAAAGTAAGGATGACTGGGTAGCTCAATGATCTGCAATGACATGCAAAATTACCTCACGAACAGCAGAAGCACACAAAAGCACAATCATAATTGGAAAGCACGGTGACATTACAAAAGAATTACCTCCATGCGATCGCCAGTTTCATCTTTGCCAGTAAATGAGAGACCAGCATCTTCAAGTTGTTGAACCATATCCGGATTTACCTAGAAAAGATCAAACTTTTTTTTTAAAAAAAATGAACCCTTATGGAACTGCTGTTAAGATAAAATACCTATCAGGAACAGAAATTTCTTTATATTGGAAATTGCGGAAAATTATGTCCAGAGCATGGTGGTTCTACACACCTCATATCTGTGCCGATGTCTCTCATCAATAAAGCTCTTGCTGCCATATCTGACAAAAATATCAATTTATTTTCAAGTTAGATATTAGAGGTTTAGTTCAGCATATCAGCAGTATCCTTTCTGTGAGTTACCAACATTGTGCTCAGTGAACAAGCAATTGCGTATTCAAGTGTACAAGGACAATGGACACTAAGAGTTACTTAGGTTACAGCAGTAAGTGGATGGTGTATCCTGCTTTGTAATTGCTTCAACTTCACAAATGCCTATAAACACCACATTTCAGAATAATGCTGGAAGGTACAAATGATGGGATTCTTGTACATGTTACATTTTAACAAGCATCCTATAATTCTTGGTTTATGTTGGTTCTGAAAGATTGGTATATTATCAAGGGCCACTTCTCTAACCAGACAGAATTTACATCGATTCTCATTTCAGTCCACTAATGTTCCTTACCACAGCATATTGATCCAAAACAACCCATCCTGCCACATGTCATGGCTCTACTCTGCATAATTTACAAGAAGAACCTTATTGTGCAAAGAAGCTTGTGTATCTGATATGCCGTACAAGAATGTTCCAATATTTTCTTCACCTTTTTATTCATAGGCCGGGATGACTTAAAGGCCAAAATTTATAGACTTACAGCTTAGCAGATGTACTTGGGGTACTCTGAAAGTGTGTCCTCCTTGATCCAAGGCGCATGGTGCCTCCCATGTGGGTCTTTGAACCCTGTTAAAATAAATGTGAGAATAAGTGGCTTAATCAAATTTGTATCATATGGGTAATATTCCGCAAACAAAAATACTAGGACACTGAACCTCTGGCATAAGTATAACACAAGGATTTTGAGTGTCTGGGTCAAACTCTGTGCTGTTTGCATCTTGTAGTCCAAGGACAGATCGTGCAAACTCAATGACAGCTATTTGCATTCCTAGACATATTCCAAAGTAAGGGATGCTGTTTTCGCGGGCGTACTTTGCAGCAAGAATTTTACCCTCCACCCCTCTGTCACCAAATCCTCCTGGAACTAGTACACCATCGGCCCCCTATAGGGCAAGGATTTGTCAGAAGGAACAATTATGACATGTAATTATAAATGCAAAAAAGTGGCATATATCAGTGGCTGCATGAATACTGAAGTGTAAGCTATGCAGACCTTCAACAAATTCCAAGCTCTATTATAGGCATCGGGATTCTGCAAGATGGAAATTTCTGACATTGTAAGATACTGTGTACAGAGATATAATAAATTATTACAGTACATAAATAACCTCTTTTGAAGTGGCATCTTCAAGGTCAGTGGATGGAACCCAATTAATGCATAGTTTTCGATTGCAGGCAACAGAAGCATGTAAAAGAGCCTGCAATAGTGATTGAACTATGAATTAGTAATGGTAGCTATCACTCAAAACCATCTCTGACTCATCCATGCATATATTAAAATGATATGGGAATCCAGGAAAGTGTAGCATCTACAACTATCACAAGGATGTGAATGCAAAATTGTCAGCAATACATAAACGAGTGACATGATTGTATGCTGCCAGTTCAGAAAATCCACCAGAAAAATTATTTAAATCCAACTACATTCACAGATATCAAAACCAGATCATAAGAAGTGGTTGTGAACTTATTGTATGCTGTCCATCCATAAATACCGGACACCAGTAAAATTAATCACATCCAACTCTAAGGTGGTTTAACTCGGTATAGTGGTTTGGTGCAGAAAAAATAATATTGAAAAAAGCAATGACTTCAGAAAAAGCATGGACATTAGCATTATATATAAGCTATCTTCAGTCAATTATATAAACAAGCTCAGTGTATTTGAAGAAAATTACCAAAATCGGAAAAAAAGATTTACCAAGATGGAAAAAATATACAATGACCCCCGATTGATCAATTTAGTGAAAAAAAAAATCACTGAAAAAGGACCACTTTAGAGGTTAGCAAAAAATCTGGCTAGAAGAATAAATTATGTATTTAGCACATTATAGATTCCAAAATACCCCATAGTTTTGGGAATGTAATAACAAGTACAGCTGAAGTTTAATACTTGAGAAACTACTCAAATGCAGCAAAATTGTCTTCGTAAGTCGCCACTTTTTTGTACATATGTGCACCAGTATGGTTATCTGTGCATACACACATCTACATCTGTGATAGATTGGACAAGTATATCAAATTATTTTCAGTTTAAGATATGTACTCCTATTCAATGACCTCTATAAGCGACTAGGTTATCTTTCTTAGAACTGGTGTTGTACAGTTTACAGGCATGTTCAAAAACTATAGTATGAGCATTAGCCCTAATCTGCTGGTGCATGCCAGTTCTTCAAAACATTCAGCAATTCAAAATAACATACTATAATCTCTGCAAACTCCAAACAATAAATAGCAAAATATCACTTGTATATATTATGAAAATTAAATGTTTAACAATGCCACCACTATTTATTTACAAAATCAACCTCCACCCAAAAAAAAGGGGGATTAAAGAAAAGAGGACATTGGCACATTGTAAAGGCATCACCGGATCACATATTGCACGGTTGTGGTGAAAGAACCGTGGTAAAGATCATTTAAAGCAACATGTAATATGGGCCACAATTATGCCCACAAAATGGAGGATTCTGGCAGAGGAAAGTCGCTAACAAACTGCGCAGATGTTTTTTAAATGCCTCCATTTTCCTGGCAAGTGCAGCTAATAAAATAAAATACTTTAATGCATACACAAATAAATGAAATAATACATCTTAAATCTTTATAAGTTGCAGCCTTTCCAAATCCCAAAGCATGTGTATCACTGGGCATAAAAAACAAGGATAATCTTTGTATACAGAGGAAAATACAGTACAAATACGAATTCAGTTAAGAGTTTTTTATACATAAGTTACAGCCAGCTGCATGTCGATAGTAAAAAAAACTAAGTTGAAAGTACATCTGACACAATAAGTTCACCTTCAGCACAGAGAGGTAAGAATCTGCAAGGCCAGTGTACTTTCCAACCATGGCAATTCTGACCTGTAAACAAACTAAACAAAATTTGAAAATGTCGTTTGAAACAAGAGCAATTATGTCCAAATTCAGAAATGATGAGAACCTACAGGCTCGTGCAACTTATCGCAGAGATCAGCCCTAGATGTCCATTCGCCCAAAGCAGGTTTGAGACCATCACTACAGCGTAATACAATAAGATAACTTCACATCAACAGCAAGAAATAATAGAAACAATAGTGTCAAACTCCTAAAAGAATAAACTGAACAGAAAAAACCTCAAGACTTTTTCACAAACCTTTTGAGGTTCAAGGCTCTCAAAATCGCCTCATGAGCCTTCTGGTCCTAAATAGGAAGAATAACAGATATCACAGCACTGTTAAAAAAACAAAGTTTAGAATGATACCAAATCAGAGCATAAATACTTACTCGCAAAAGCAAAGGCACATGCCAAATGTTGGAAACATCAAAGATGGTGATGATGTTCTCTAACTGGAGGGCAAGGGAAATATATCAGCTCCTCATTTTATTTTATTTAGGGCAAAAAAAAAGATATTTCAACTTTTGTGAACTCATAATACCGGAACATGGCAAAAACGGGAAAGTTTTTCCTTGACATTCACATCGAGTTCCTGCAAAATGTACTAAGACTTTAGAAATGGAATATATGTGTCGTGTGTTGGTGGTGAAGAGGGAATGTAATGAGTTTAGCCATTAACGCATAGCCTGGTTTGTTTACTTAATTATACTAGCTGAGCTAGAACTTGGTTATAAGCTCATATACTGGACAGGTCAACTTGCTGAGCTTAGGGAGTAATATGTACTTTAATTACCACTATATAAGAACATATATTCATCTATGTATACGTATCGGTGAGTTCCACGACCAAAATATGCATCATACTCGTATATTATTTCAATTTGAGATTTTGACTAATTTATTTTATACTTAAAAATGATTATATTGTCTTTCATTTCTTTAAAAATTTCAATTGTTTTAGGCTGGAGTTCAAGATTGAGCATGGCTTGGTTCAATAGTTAATTGTGTCACACTCAAGCTTGTCTAAGAAGCCCAAATGTAATTCAAAATGAGGTCAGGTCATTTGATGAGCCACTTAAGCATGAACTTGAACATCTGGCTCAATTCGTAAACAGATTCAGGGAGGGGGGGGGAGGGAGAGAGAGAGAGAGAACCATGGTGCTGCGGCAAGCTAAAATATTTGGAGTCAATCCCAGGCTTCGTAGCCCTCTAACGCTATGCTGTGTTGGCTTCGTTTTCTGACCATACAAACGCCATAGTGGTACTTTTATTATATTGAGGATTTAAAATTATAGAATGGAATATCTATAAAGTAGCGTCTTTAAGTTCATGCCCCAAAACCTCACCTGCTCACCAACTACATTCAGGACAGGCACAAGGCTAACATGTATCAAGCAAAAGTTGCCAGCTCCTGATAAGGTCAATTATTGACACACCGATGTAAGAAAAACAACTGCCAGCCTCTGACAAAGTTAATTTAAGTGAATGTAGTTATGAGTTGAGATTCACAGAGATAATCTTACCTACTCGATATGAGAACTGTCCAAAAGCCTCAATGAAGGGCATTGACTCGATATCCCCTACATGATTAAATATCTTTTTTAGAAGCAACAAATGTTTAAAGACAACTTATTTTAATGCGTGTGAAACACCTTTCGTACCAATAGTGCCACCCAATTCTATGACACAAACATCAGCTGGACCCTCTTTCCCATCCACTGGTATAAGGGCCACACGTTCAATCCACTCTTGAATGGCATCGGTAATGTGAGGTACAACCTAAACAAGAGAGAGAAGTGTGAAATTATGCACCATTATAGACGGTACAACATAAAAGCAAACTTCAAAATGAGTGGCAAACCTGAACAGTATTTCCCAGATAATCCCCCCTTCTCTCCTTATTGATAACAGACTGAAGGAAGACAAGAAGAAGCACAAAATTTAACAAATCAAAATCTACCAACTTGATAAAGACGTCAACAAAGCAGAAATGGATTAGATTTCTGTAAAAATAGTACTCCATTAGTTCTACAAAGACAAACTTATTATTTTCACACAGATTAAGAAAATATAAAAAAAAATTACACTTTTCTAGTAAATCCCTACATTAAATAATGGTTTAAATAGGAAAATTTCATATTTCTTGATAACAATGCACATTAAATAGGAATATATTAAAAAACTAAAATAGTAATTATACTCTCAACAAAGAAAGCGACACATGAAAAAGTCGAAATCTTTATGGACAGAGGGAGTAATAATAAGCAAAATACGTGCCTGGTAAATTTTCCCAGTGGTTATATTATTGTCCCGGGTCAATGTTATATCTAGAAACCGCTCATAGTTTCCAAGGTCGAGGTCCACCTACAAAAATGGAATTATGTCATCATTTACTTAGGATATGAGGAAAATTCAAATCTCAACAGACCGCTTCAGGCAAGATTTCACACCAGTATTTACAGACAAGACTACATGCTATTAAAAACATGAAATAGCTGCAATTTTTATACAGAATTAAAACTAAGTTCAAATGAAAACAAACATACAGATCTAAACAAACTAAGCTTGACAGAAGGATGCTTTTCTAACCTCTCCGCCGTCGTCCAAGACGTATACTTCTCCATGCTCAAAAGGTGACATTGTTCCGGCATCAGTATTCAAGTAGGGATCTGAAGACCAGCACAAAACATAGAGAAATGCAAAAAATAAATATAAAAAAAGCGATATGGGGAGATTAAAGAGATAAAAAGAAAATTAGAAAAATCAAAGGGATGTCTTTTAAGACGGAGAGATAAAAAGACGAAAAACGGAGAATGAGAAAATTTCCCAGTGGTTGGGAAAAAGGACATAACCAAACACAGTCTAATCTCGTCACAGTATAAAAAGGTAATTTTACGGCTTCTCAAAACGTAATATGAAAAGGAAAACGGAAAAGGAAAAGCATATTCACTTTTTCTTTTGTGGATTCAATCATGGAGCTTAGACCCCAAAGACATTTTCCTCGTATTCCTACCAGAAGGGAGATAGACAATGGAACGAAGAACAAAAAATAAACAAGAACAAGAACAAGAGAAGGAAAAAAAAAATTAACCAATCTTGATGGAAGTAACACGAAGTCCACAGGCCTTAAGGATGAGACCAATACTGCTTGCGGTCACTCCTTTCCCCAAACCGCTAACCACTCCACCAGTCACCAAAACATACTTCATTTCCTCTCCGACGATACTTTTTTAGCCCAGAAAAAAGAAAAAAAGTTATTAATTATTCAGCCAGACATTAAGCGAACATGAACATAGAAACTAAAATGAGGAAAAATCTTACATAGTTGTTGGCAACCCCACACACAGAAGACTAGTGATTGAATGCAGTAAAAAAATTGAAGATTGTAGAAGAAAATGAGATTTGAGAGAGAAGAAGTAATGGCGGCTAACTTATGAGGGAGGCGCAAAGGGCAAACGAAAATCTTTCTAATCCTCGCCTCTTTGCCCTCTTATTTATAAATCCCAACAAAAACCTGACCCGTCGTTCCTTGCTTTTTGTTCCCTTTTCCCTTTTAAAAATGAAATAATCTATTCCATTATTAATTAATTATAAACTTGATTTTGATCCCGTTTTTACTGCCCATATTTGGGCTCTACAAAAATTTAAATAGTTATTTTTTAAAGAATGTGTGGTTAATAAAAAAAAAATTAGATTTACCTGTAATATTATTTTATTGTAGAATGCACGCTTGAAAAAAGAAGAGAAAAATGTATTAATTCAAGAATGAAAATCAAATTTGACAAACTATCCGAGTACTAACTTTTAAGTAAAATTTTAATTAATTCAAATATATTTCCCTCAATTCCAGAATTTAGAAGAATTTGGATGGAAAAAAAATAAATTATAGGGAATTGAATTGCAAAGAATTTGTTTTAAGAGAATTGTAATTAATTGTATTTGATTGATATAATTTTCCACCTAGAAATTGTTGAAAGTTTGGTGTCCGTTCGACTTCGTTTTTCATGGAAATCGACCATTAAAGTGATAATTTTTTTTTACCATCGGGTCTAGAATTTGTTCCAATTGCAAAAAAAAAATAAAAAAAAGTTATCATACCGATCCATTTGTTTGACTTTGTTTTACATGAAAATTGTCAATAAAGTGATAATTTTTTTTACTTGTCTCTAGAATTTTTTCCAATTACAAAAAAAAAAAAATTGACCAATCAAATGGGTCCTAAATATTTTCCTCAATTTCATGAAAATAGGTTTTTTTTTTCCTTTTTCGTCAATAAATTTTCTCGTTGAGAGTATAGTTGATTTTTTTTTTCTAATATGCTCATATTTAATGTGTCGTGTTATCAATAAATATAATTACTCATATTTAAATCATTATTTAATGTAGGGATGTATTTGAAAAAAAAAAATTATATTTTTAACTATATTAATTATATTTTCATTTTTCTCCTGTTTGATTTGGATTAAGATTCAATTAAGATATTACCAACAGTTAATTTTAATCACATATTTTATGATCAACAACTCCTTAATAATACATTTAATTAAATTTTATCAAAATTTACTAAAATATCTGGTACATAGAAGCGGAAGAAAGTCTTTCTCCATGGAATTATTTTCGATAATATTATTAACATCGCACGCAATTCTACATGGTTGACGAAATATACATTTAAGATAACGGTGCCACGTAATGTAGGCGTGTATGAAAAATTTGAAAATATGCTACAATTAACTACCACTCTTTAAATATTAATTTGAGATTTACTTTACTGACTATTTTTTAGAAATTGTGGTTGGTTTTTTATTCTGTCTAAAGAAGCGCGTCACATGCCATTGGCAGTCCCAATGATATCCATATAACTGACCAGACCAGACCTCCCCTTTACTGCACCCGCCAATAATATCCCACTTGGCCACATAATTAGGTTAGATGTACAATTCTTCTTGACCATCGTCTTGGACAACTTTGGCGTTGTCAAAATTCGAATCATCATTTTATAAAAAAAAATTCAACAATTTTTAAAATAAATAAATGTAATGATGTCAACTATAAAGTAGTTATCAAAAAGGATAATTTCATTTATACAATGAAGGTTGACAATCTCTCACATGCATGTGGACCCCGAGTGATTAAAAAATGGGTCATGCTACAGGTACAAAATGATGTCCAAATGGCCAGTGGCGGCCGCCTATTGGAGGGGCGGCTGGGGGACTGATCATTTTGGACACCATTTTGTACTCCATTTTGTACACCAAGAATTATCCTTAAAAAATTTCAAAAGAAAATGTGGGCCCTCCAATTGTGAGTGTTGATCATTCTTCATTGTCATCCACAATTGTACATGTAGCATGTTTGTATCCAAAATTGTACAAGTAGCATGATTCTTAGGCCACCACCCAACGTTAACCTTTCCCAGATTGTTCGACCAGGGTCAAATGGGGGTGAAGTGGACGAAAGTTAAGTTGGATTAAAAGTTCTTATTTGGCGGGATTAATATTATATTTTTAATAGATTTTAATAAAAGTTGATAAAACGTATGACTGGAAAGTTGTTGTACTTTTCATCGTCATGTGGTCTGTATATTATTTTGTTGCCTTGTGGTCAATCTCGTGATGACTGCTACCTTCATTGCATTTGTAGTAACTATTTGAAAGCTCTGAGGCACGCACAAAATGTTGTCTGCACCCTTTTGACATCTTTCATAATTGCAGCAAATCCATCACAATGTGCTGCGATTCTTGCTTTCTTCAAGAGAGATTGACATGGACCAAAAAAATTAACTTTTGAGTGACGAGACGTTGCATTTTGAGTATGAACTCTTCAAAATAGATTTTTACACAATAAAATTATGCTGCCATTTTAATGTTCTCTCTTGAAAAAAAAAATGTTTCACTGTGTGTTCGTTTGATTACGAATGTGAAATTTGGGTGGAAAGAAAATGTTTTACTGGGAATTAAATTGCTTGGAATTTGTTTTACTGAGAATTGTAATTAATTGTGTTTGATTAGTATAATTTTCCACCTGAAAAATATTAAAAGTTTTGTGTCCGTTTGGCTTTTTTCATGAAAATTGTCCATTAAAGTGATAATTTTTTTTACCATTGGGTCTAGCATTTGTGCCAAAAAAAAAAAAACATTGAAGAAAAAAATTCTATACCGAATACTGTTCGTTTGGCTTTGTTTTGCATGGAAATTATCAATAAAAGTGATAAATTTTTTTTATCATTGTGTCTATAAATTTTTCCAATCGCTATAAAAAAAACCTGAAAAATCAAAACCAACCAAAACAACAAGAAATTTTTTTCCTCCAAAAGTTGAAAAGTAAGCACGTGGGTGGAGTAGGTAGAAAAAGGGGGAAAATTTGTCAAACAGTGCAAAACATTTTCCGAGTTCCATGGAAAATGTCGCCCATCAAATAGGCCTATATGCTAATTTTTTTGTGCTGCGTTCTTTTGTGCCTGTATACATATTTCAATTAAAGATATTTGTTCTTATATTGTTGCCTTGGATTTGAATTTACTCTAAAAAAAGGGGTTATAAAAATCAAAACTATGAGAGGGTATTTTCTTGCTTTAATCAATGATCGAACCCATTGACTATTGTTTTTCTTACTTTTCTTCATAATATCGTGTTCATAAATAACATGCTTGATTGCCTAAGAAGATTATTCAATTGAAGATGATGAGAATAGTATAATTGCACATGTGCTTGAAAAAAGCAGTTAGTCTTCTCCTTTTTCTTTTTTTACTTTTTTGCCCATGCACTCTTTGAAAAGAAGCAATTCTATATCTCTGAAATATTGAGGTGACTTTAGCAAGTTGAATTTTCCTTCGTAAAAATAAATAATTTTTTATTGATCCTATTATCTAACCCGATTTGGTGTAGTTAAAAATCAGAATTTCAGTAAATTTTGATGAAATGTATGAT